>JAPSGF010000066.1:2497978-2602464 GCA_035772895.1 Perdix hodgsoniae | reverse complement strand
CTGCCAAGGAGTTAAGTAGATTGTTCCTTTTCACTGTAAAGCACTCCAGCTTGAGAGGGAGCCCAAGGGCCCATGCCAACCTCAGACATGCTGCAATTTTTTTTTTCTTCTTGTATTTTCTGCTAAGATTTCTCAAGTATAGGCAGTCATAAGGTAAATGACAAGACCCACTGAAGAATAGAGGCATTATGTTTATTGGCTACAGCTTGCTTCCTTGACAGTAATCTACAGAAAGCAGAAACACCAGGGTAGCCTTTAGTCGGTTGTACAGGTTATTACAGTATTCCTATGTTTGTTTCGAGAAGGGCTCATTAAACTGAAATTCTGAGAAGGAGGTTGTACTATGGTCAGAAATCACATGTTGAATCTCGGGGCATACTACTGTCCCTTACAGGTGGTGCACAGCTTGGGAGCTGCCAGCTGGAAAGAATGTAAAGGCTTGAAGTATAGTACTGACATTGTCTGGGTCATGGAGGGAATGTGTTTGTGAGCAGTGGTGTTGGTTCTGGAACAAGCTGAAGAGCATTTGGTTAGTCTTGACATTCATATTAGTCATCTGAAAAAGCATTTAGACAGTAGCTAGAGAGATGATGTAATTAAACAGTATGTAACATCACTAAGAAGAGAGCCTCTGTGTGTGATATTGAAAAAGGTGTGTCTTCATTTTTCAGGAGAGCACTGAGGCAAGGGACTTGCTAATTTCAGTTCTAGAGAATCTGAATTTTGTGGAGAGTTTCACGTCAGGGTAGATTGTCATTGTAAATGCATTGACAAAATGGAAAGAATTAAGCAACTAGCAACAAATGTCGTCATGGTTGTCTGATGAATTTAAACATATAGTGTGTATCTAAATCCCAAGTAGGGAGATGGAGAAAGACAGAAATGGAAGTGTATAAATATTTGAGTAGCGTAAATGTCAAATAGAGATTTGCTCTTGCACATGGTGGTACAAACAGAAAGGATGCAGAGAAAACACAAGCTCTGTGCTCTGTACCAGAGAAACTTTGCCAATGGAAACTAATGCAAAAGCTCTGGTTTCTGGCAGGAGTAAAGGAATAAAGGAAGCTCTTACTCTGGCAGGAACAGCTAGCTGGGCAGGAGGCCCTGAGAATATGGCGGGAAAGGATTTTTGTCCTGATTTTATTTGAATCTGGCTTCTTTTGTTTGTGACTTCCTTGAATGGGGCTTAGAAGTAATAAAACATATCGTGTGTGTCTAGAGAAATTTTGTTTCTGCTGTGCTTCCTTGTTAGTTACAACGCAGGTCTTACAGAGCTGATGACAGTTTCAGTGATAATAGTAGTAACCCTAATATGTTTTCTGCACTTGTGTGGGGGGTGGTCCTGGGGCTACAGTTTGTGTTACAGTTGAATTAACTTCTACTTGTAAAGACTGTGACTGGGGTTAGAAAGAAACCTTCCTTTATTATCAGGTTGTGTTTTTTTTTTCTTTCACTAAAGCATGTCACTTAATTTAAAGATTTCCCTCCCCCCCATTTGTCATCATAAAAGGAATTTTATTTCTTGTTCTCAAGAATAGTATTTTTAGAATTTGTTTATATTGCAAATTGCATAAAACTTCAGAACAGGAAATTTTACTGTTTTGCATGATTGATTGAGTTAGACTTAGCCCTAACTTTAGTTAACTAACGAAATAAATTCATGTGAACTTCCAAATGATCAAAAAATGAAAACCACTGGCAGAGAATATGTTGATAACTACAGTCATTCCAGTGCCACTTCAGAAAATGTTCTGCAGATGCATACCAGTTAGTCACGTCAGTGTTATGCAGAGCATACCATAGGTTGCATTGCAGATAAAAATGTGCTTTAGTAGAAGAAAAAGGACATTATGTAATACTTATTTGATATATCTTTACATTCTTCTGAGAATTTCAGTAATTATTTCTGTATGTCATATATAAAAACAAAGTAGAAAACTTCAGTGTTGTCAGAATGAAGCTCAGAGAGGTTAAAATCATCTTAGTGTTTCACTAAAGCTTGGCTTAAAAGTAAATATTTGCTTTTTCTAATCCACTGTAATCTAATTGCAGTTGATGAGTAAAGAGTCTCCTGTCTCTGTTGGAAATGATGCTTACGTTGACCTTGATCGGCAGGTATCTAAGATTAGATTTTTCTTCTCTTTCAATCTTAGCACGTCAGTGCCCAGTCATTTTGGCTTATTAAGAAGCTTGTCTTTTTTATCTGATCATGAAAGGCATTTGTGGGAAATTAACATAAGGAGTGGAAAACTAAGCTTCAGTATTTTTAATTATCTTGCTTTATAAATCAAATATTCTTATTTTGCAGAGAAAATTTCAGTTCCAGTACAAATAAACTTGAAAGAGTAAAATATGGTGTTCATGTTTGGAGAAAAAAGAAATAGAAAGCTCATCTAAAATGCATCATGTTTAGTAATAGATATCTGTATTTTCATATAAGTAAATAGATCAGGCTAGTTTTGTTGTAGCTGTCTTTCATGTTAACAGTGTTCATGTACAAACTTTGATTATGCAACTTTGAACATGAAATCTGTAAAGAGGAATATGTGAATATTTTGCACTATTTGTAAGGTTCAGTGCCTTTTTTACAGAAGAGATTTGGATTCTCCATCACCATGTTAATTGTATTCTTATTAAGCAGGCTTCCAGGTCACTAAAGAGATTTTACCCTAATTTGTCCATTGCCTGTATTCCACCTTCCAATCCTTTGTGTATTTAAAAAGTAGATTTAAAAACTGAAATTATCCACTCTTTGTATCTGTAAAGAAAAGTGGTATTGACAGTTTTTTCATGCACAGAGTTGAAAAGTTCCTCAGGGTTTTCAGATGCTATTCCTAGACTAAATGTGATTATTGTAATGCTCTCTTAAGTAAGTTTACTTCTGTCGCGCAAATTAAACAGTGTTCACATCTGCTTCTTTGTTCCTTTATAAGAGCAAGATTGCCTTACCTTCAAAAAATGTGACAGGTTACCTTAAGTTAAAATAATTTTATAGTGATGTAGTTCAGAATTTTTCTACATGCTTTACAGAGAGTTAAGAAACTAAAAGTGTTTGTTGCTTATGGTAGCTGAAGAAAACTACAGAAGAATTGAATGAAGCACTGTCAACAAAAGAAGAAATTGCCCAAAGATGTCATGAGTTAGATATGCAGGTGAGTTTTCTGTATTGTGCATCTTTAATAATAATGGAGATAGAAATGCATTGATTTTTAAACTTCTTAAGACAAGTAGTCCTAGGAATTTTTACAAGGGAAAAGGAAATTGCATGGTAATTTTTTTTGCACTGTGATTATTTTGCTTTACTTGTGTGAACAGAATGAAATTCATTTTTTTTCTCACTTTGGTACAGTATTGCCGTTATTAAATGATTAATACTACCAAAACCTGTTGTTGTTGTTTTTTAATTCAGATAGAAAGGAATTGAGCTGTGTGGCTCAATACCTAAAGCAGAACTCCTAGAACTAATGCAGCTGTAGCACTGGGTTCATGAAAGGCAGATGCTCACTGACCAACCTTGTCTTTTGTGACTGGGTCACCCACCTGGTGTATGAGGGAGAGGCTGAGAACATAGTCTAGTCTACCTAGACTTCAGCTTGGACACTCACAGTCTCCACTGGGTAAAGAGCTGGCTGGAGGGCTAGCCTCAGAAAGTGATGGTAAATGGAGTTAAATCCAGCTGATAAGGTGGAGGTCAGCTTCTTCTCCTATATAATTAGTGATAGAACAAGAGGGAATGACATCAAGTTGCTCCAGGTGAGCTTCAGATTGGATATTAGGAAACATTTATTCTCAGAAAGAGTAGTGAGACATTAGAACAGGCTGCCCAGTGACATGGTGGAGTCAACTTGGAGGTGTTAAAGAAAAGGGTAGACGTAGTACTTAAAGATGTGATTTTTATGGGCAGTATTGGTGGTAGGTATACAGTTGGACTATGTGATGGTAGAGGTCTTTTCCAAATATTGATTTTGTGATACACATTTTAAATTGTGGACAGAATTTACACTTGTCTACCAGCTGTATATGGCTTAAATTGAGCCTTCCTGTAAACTGTACTTGGATGATGTGAAAAGGGTTAAGTGGGAGCCTGGGAAGGCACTGTCAGTGAAACCTTTGGAGCGAAATTCAGCCTTTTGCCATGTCGTTCAGTAACTGTTAGAATTAATGAAGTTGTATTCCTTGAGTTGTATTGAGTCTGTGGTTGACGCTGGTTATTTAATAATGCAAGCTCATACTGAAACATTTCCTTCTGTTGAGGTTCATATTTCTTCTTTAACCCTCTTCCTCAGCATGCTGATTTTACACTGTTTAATAATATATGAACTCATACTTCAGCTTCTGTTTGCAGCTCTTCTGGTACCTTCTGTACTGCTGCTTTTTTTTCACAGAGCTGTTGGAAACCGTGTCATCTTTAAGACTGTCTTCCCGGTTCAGTAATTGCAGTTGCTTGCAGTTAGTTGCTGGTCAAAAAAATCCTTGGAAGGATACAGGCATTCCTTGGATATTCATTATGGAATTTATAAACATTGTTTCCTTTGGAAGTCAGTTTTAAAAGTTGCTCTGAAGTGCTAGTTTTACTTGTTTGTAAAGTGTGCAGACTTGGATATACTGGATTTATGTACTATGGTAGCTAAGAGGGTTTTCTGTAGATGCTTTGGAGAACTACAGTTAAGAATTACATTTTTGAATGGCAGATACTACTGTTAATGCTGGCATGTGCTGGTTACGTCTCATAGCAATTGGATATCTGTTAATGTTACACTGTGATCTTAGAAAATGTGATTTTTGAAACCTGCATGTTTATATTTGAAGATTGTGTTATTATTTCACAATGCACGCCAAAAAAAAAAATAATAATAATCTGTAGAGTTGGATTGCTCCATTATTCTGTTTGCATAACTGTTAAAACAGGTTGTAGCCCTTCAGGAGGAGAAGAGCAGTTTGCTTGCTGAGAACCAGATTTTGATGGAACGTTTAAATCAATCTGACTCTATTGAAGATCCCAACAGCCCTGCTGGTCGTAGGCACTTACAACTGCAAACACAACTAGAACAACTCCAAGAGGAAACATTCAGGTAGGGAAATTACCTGTAACTTGATTGTAGCTGACAACAGACATAACTATATGCTTCTGTTTTCACTGGCTGAATTATTGGAGTTGGTGCTGCTATGACACTGAAGTTTTTCGTAAGCTTTTTAAGATTTACCTTTTCATACATTGTAGCATCAAAAGTTGCGTCTTAATGATGAAATACTGTCTGCATGTCCCTATCTACCCTGTTAAGTTTTACACTGTTTGGGTGCAATCATTTCATCAATATTTCAGAGTCAATGGTGATGAAAGGTAGCATGCTTTCTTTCGTATAAATCATTCTGATTCTATTATGTTGCCATAGAAATTCCTAGTTGAACGTTTACTGTGGGTGGTAGTATTATGCAACAAAGTATGTCCTTCTCTTAAGTCTGAAAACAAAATATATCATATCTGAAAGATGGAGATTTTGAGCTACTGAGCTCAACTGCTCTTTTGCATTTCCTCATTGCATGGAAATATAGTTTCTCCTTAATTATCCTTCCTGATCCTTTCAACTGTTGCCTTCAGCCTCTCTAAGCTCATAATGCTGAGGAAAGGCAGTCTACTTCACTGTTGTCTTTTCATACTTTCTATACTTTCTATACTTTTCATACTTGCTATACTTTCCTTCTCCTTTGTGACTGAAACTGTAGTATTTCTCCGTATTTCTCTGTAGTTTTTTGTTTTCCTGCCCTCTTTTCTTATTGTGTTTTTCAAATACTTTTGCCAGTTGCCAAGTAACTTTCATTTTTTGTCTATTTTGGCATTTTCTGCTTGTCCTGCAAAGACTTTTCTTTGAGTGTTCAGTTGCATCATCTCCCTCCAGTTCCCTGAAAAATGATTAACATTTCTCTTTTGTAGCAGCCAGTGTATGTTTTCTCGTTTCTGTATGTCTACCCTGGGAAGGAAAAATACTGTGGTATCTCTATAGTGTAAACCCTTTAACTCTGCTTATTTGTATCTGTTCTCTGAATTTATATGTACCTGAGCCTTTTGACTATTTCCTATTTGTATTAAACACATTTTCTCCCCTTATTCAATGTCTGCATTGCCAGTAACTCTAGTTTCAAGTTTTGGAGGGCTTTGTAAATCCTTTTTACCGAAGCCTGTCTTCCAGTTCTTTACCTCCTCCCCATTCTTTCTTAATATGTGTTACGTTATGTCTGCGTTCTTTCTCCAGCTCTACCCAACCAAACAGGAAGTATGTACAGCTTAACTGATGGGTGGTCTGGTGTTGTTATTCCAGTCTTAACTCTGTGTCCTTCGACAGTTTGGGGCATCAAAATTCCAGCCTTTGTTGTATTTGGCTTACCTGGCCTACTGATCATATTTATTCTCTATTCTTGCGGTTTCCTACTGAATTCCTTTAATTAACAAAGCACTTTTTTTCTTGCTTGTAGTTCTTCTTTTGGATTTCCTTCATTTTAATTTTGGATCATAATTAGGATAGTATTTTATGTTGTGACTTGTCTGTTTCTACTCTTTCAAATGCTTTAACAAAATTTCTCTTAGTTACACTTCGTGTTCACTGCCAGGTTAATGCAGCTTTGCCTATGTATACTGTAGATGAGTAATTCACCCCTGAAACTTTATTCTGTTTTATGTGCTGGTCAAAATATAGGTAGCTAAATGACTTGATTCTTAAGAACAAGTTAAGCCGGAAGAAGAAATGAAAAGCACCTCACTGAGAGCTCTAAAGCATGTAGTACATTGGGCAAACAGGTCAGTGCTGTTGGAAGTGTATGGAACTGGAACAGCTAAATAAAATCCTAGGATAAAATCATCATATTCAAACTCTGTACAGCTCAAGATTAAAAAGATTGGAAGTTTCTGCTTGAAAATCCATTTCTGAAAAAGTATAGTGACAAAAAAAAGAGTCAGATTGCCTTTTCATTAGGAGATCACAACCTTGTGATGTTCCAAATAGAAATGCTGGTGTCAAATTAAAATCATCAGAACACTCAATCTGCTCCTGTCTTGTTCCAGTAAGCCTGGCTTTTGGGTTTGTATGTGATGTTGCATGTTAGACTGCTGTTTTCCTTTCCTAAGTAAGACCTCTTAAAGAAGATGTATTCTTAGAGAGAATGATGGTGAAGAAAAATGACTGTGGGTCAAGCTAAGGAATTATTTTGTTTTACATTATTTCTACAGATTAGAAGCTGCCAAAGATGACTATAGAATACGCTGTGAAGAACTGGAGAAGGAAATTGCTGAATTGAGACAGCAGACAGAAGAGCTTACTACATTGGCAGAGGAAGCTCAATCTCTGAAGGATGAGATAGATGTACTGAGGTACATAGACCACCACAGTTCTGCTTAAACAAATGTTACCTACTGATTAGGCACATAATGAATATTAGCAGATGTCGCAGTGTTAAACTGTCTTATGGCTGTAACAAGTCACGTGCTGTTCTCTGAGTGCAGACTGTTCTCCACTTACTGTCCTCTTCATGACAGGGGAGTCCATTCTTGTGAAGGTGGTAGACCTTTTGTGATACTGTGTTGTTTGCATTTTGCGTGGCACTTTGGTTCATCATCCACATTGGAGAGATGTGGATTTGACAGCTGAACTACCTGGTGGATAAGAAACTGGTTGAAACGCTATGGACAAAGGGTGGTGATCAATGGTTCTCTGTCCAGGTGGAGGCTGGTAGCGAGTGGTATCCCCCAGGAGTCTGTCTTGGGACTGTTACTCTTTAATGTCTTCATCAGTGACATTGATGATGGAATTGAGTGCACCCTCAGCAAGTTTGCTGATGACACCAAGCTGAATGGTGTGGTTGACATGGTGGAGGAAGGGATGCCATTCAGAGGATACTCAACAGACTTGAAAAGTGGGCCTGGGTGAATCTAACAAAGTTCATTACAGCAAAGTGCAAGGTTTTGCAGTTGGGCTGGAGGAATCCCAGGCATCCATACAGACTGGAAGGAGCAGTCCTTGAGAGCAGCCCTGCAGAGAAGGACCTTGGGGTCCTGATGGATGAAAAACTAAACATGAGCTAGCAGTGTGCTCTTGCAGCTTGGAAGGCCATTGGTATCCTCAGCTCCATCAGAAGAGGGGTGGCCAGCAGGGACAGGGAGGTGGTTGTCCCCCTCTACTCTGCCCTTGTAAGGCCCCACTTGGAGTACTGCATCCAAGTCTGGGACCCCCAGTGCAGGAAATACAGGGAGAAGGTCCAGAGGAGGGCCACTCTCAGAGTGGAGTGCCTCTCCTGCAAAGACAGGCTGAGAGAGCTGGACTTCTTCAGCCTGGGGAAGAGAAGGCTGCAGGGTGATCTCATTGCAGCCTTCCAGTACCTGAAGAGAGCCTGTAAACAGGAGGGGAGTCAACTCTTCGAAAGGGTAGATAACTGCAGGACAAAGGGACATGGTTTTAAGTGAAGGAGGGAAGATTTAGGTTGGATATCAGAGTGAAGTTATTTATAGAGAGAGTGGTGAGGTGCTGGAACAGGCTGCTAAGAGAGGCTGTGGATGCCCCGTCCCTGGAGTAATTCAGGGACAGGTTGGATGGGGCCCTGGGCAGCCTGGTCTAGTGCTAAATGTGGAGGTTGATGCCTGTGGCAGGGAGATTGGAGCTTGATGATCCTTGAGGTCCCTTCCAATCCAGGCTGTTCTTTGATTCTGTATGATGTTAATATGTGACAGCTGTTTTTGCCACTGGATTTCAGCACCCATAGTTGTGATAACCAACTGTGCTGGGGGTTTATAAAGTGAAACAGTCCTCTTTGCTGTGGAATGTAATTCTTTAGCACTGTCTTCTTGCTGCCATCAGTTATTCAGGTTGTCTGGCACAAGGCTAATGTGACTTACTACAATACTGACTTTTCTAATTCACTGGATTTATTTCAGCAGCATCCATCTTTATGTTCTCTGTCATTAATGTTGGTTATGATCCCGTGGTACTGCACAATTCCATACATTTTCAGTGTGGGAAGCACAGGTTCAGAAACAGTCTTGCTCCCTACAGAGTCTGTCCTTATTTAGGAGTTAAGATTTTACTTGCCCCAGTGTCTCATGAATTGATCATCAACGTGGAATTCTCCAGATTTCTTAGGCAGCTGAGTATGTAAATTAATTCTAAGATGAAGTTGGGATGCGGTTAGGGAGCAGAGAAGGAAGGGCTGCTGTCTTCCTGGAGATGCATCAGGTTTTTCTAATTTCATTATGGGTTCTACTATCTGAATTTCCTCATCCTGTAAGACAGAGGGGTTCATTACATGGTGTTCAACTGCTGGAGATGTTGGACTTCGGATGTGCCATAATCTCTGTCCTAGCTTCATAACTAGCAGTAGTAACTTTAGACCTATTCTGAAATACAAATCTAACAGTTTTTAACAACTATTGCCGTTGCTGCTGAACTTCAGAAATGAATTGGGGTCATAATGTATAAGCTTTTACTCTGTGCTCGCAGCTGTTAATTTCTGGGATTTTGTGCCGTACTGCTTTGGGTAATATTTTCTTTCTCAGCTTCCAAAATATTTTAACTTGTTCACTTCTTAACATGTGTACTATAGCCTTCAGGCAACTTCTAAGTAGCAACCATAATCCTGGCTCTCTCCTCACTGTATAGTTTACTTTTCTTTCTGTTAAGCCTGATCAAATTGCTGTATGATCAGTGCAGTTTTTCCCTACTGATTCAGTGAAGATGATCATATCCTACTTTTTATAAACTTTTGCCTTTAATCTTTCCAGCACATACTCCACATTTAAAATCTTTGTTAGCAATCTGAGTAATAATGATCTTACTGCTCCCCAATGTTACTTCACCTTGTGAGTCACATTCAGCACCTTCATTCCTGAAATTATGTTGGTCTACCAGAAGAAGGGTTTAAAAAAAAAAAAAAAAATTGATTTTTGCTTCAGCTAGTGTTCTGAAGTGTCCTTCCTCTATGTTCAGGAATACAAGGATTACTGTATTGATCTGTACCAGTGGGTGGACTGAGACTCCATTTCTACCAACTCAGCTATTAATGCAGCTTGCACATTTGGCTTCAGTGGGGAGCAGCTGGCTACTCTGAATAAACATTAAATATGTACTGTGACCTTCAAGATGGTACAGACTTGTGTTCAAATAATGCTTTTAGAAAGACTTTCCATCAGCAGCTATTTGAATTAACAGATGATGGAAGGAAATTAAGTTTAGAAGTGAAAATATATGGTAGTGTGGATAGTGAGGATATGATCACTTTCTTGTGTTACTTGTGATGCCTTGGGATGTTTTCTACATGACTTTTAAACATGAAGGAAACTTAGGGACATTTGATTTTCTTAGCTTTCAGAGTACAAATTTGATACAAATCTTTCCTTCCAGGCATTCTTCTGATAAAGTAGCCAAGTTAGAAAGCCAAGTGGAATCTTATAAGAAGAAATTGGAAGATCTGGGCGATTTGCGTCGGCAAGTGAAACTCTTAGAAGAAAAGAATACAATGTACATGCAAAATACTGTAAGCCTGGAAGAGGAACTGAGGAAGGCCAATGCAGCACGCAGTCAGCTGGAGACTTACAAGAGACAGGTGAGAAAGTCATCATCAATACAACATTTCTCTGCATTTTTAAACACTTCCTTGTTGTAACACAGCTGATACCTGATAGTAAAGTATAAATGATGAACAAATACCTCTTTACTTGTTTTTTTCAATACCGCCTTATCTGTTCCTGCAATTCTTACATCAGTGTAAAATGTGTTTGTCAGCACGCATGTCGTCTTACTTTTCAAAAATCAATGGGTGTGAGAATTATTTTCCTCAAACTCAGTAGTAAGGCTTGGGTTACAGCCTCTTCTTTAAGATAAATACTTAGAAAATATATATTTAAAAATTTACAGTGTTGGGGGATGTACCATAGCTGAGGTGAGTTGCTCCCTTAACTAAATATCCTTTTTTTTCCTACTTTGTCTGATACATATAAAATTTCTAGTTATGTACAGGTCTAAAGAGAGAAGGATGTGTACTGCCCTTGTTGTTTATATGCACTCAGAAGAGTACAGGATTTTTGATCAGCACACTTTTTGGAGTGAAGTATATCTGTTTTTATTGCTTATCAAGGCATTACATGAGATCCTGTTTCTGTAAAGAAGGAGGATTTGCTTATCTCTCTGCTTCTACATTGATATGACATAATTCGTGGATTGTTGTTTAACAAGCCAGCCTCTGTCTGGCCCTGAGAGTAGTAGTGCCTGCTATGTATTTCTGCCTGATCTGATACTCCAGGTAGTCGTGTTACCATACTTACATGTACGCGCCAGCTTACAGCGGAATAAGAACGCAAAAGCAACCACAACTATAAGCCCTGGTATAATGCGTGGTCCAGAGACTTGAAAACTTTTTCTGCATGTAGTCACTTTCACTGTTAAGACAACAAGCTTCAGTGCCTGTGGGCTAGTTGTAGATACAGTTCAAGTGATTCCATGAGAAACAAAGAACTTGGATGAGAAAAATACTGATATAACAGTCAAAGGAAAAAGTAAATACAGAAAACAGTAACTATTCACACAGGAGTAGTATCATGTTTACTAGCGGTAAATATTCCTTGCCTTTAACAGCTGAGTATACAAATATAAATATCTCATGTGCTAGAGTGCTTGAAGTTAAGGGGGCTTGTGAGAGCTGAGCAGAATTTAAACAGCACTTCTTTCAAGCTCAGGATCAGTGCATCCCTAAGAGTAGAAAACTGGGGAAGGGAGGCAGGAAACCTGTGTTGAATGAGCAAGGAGCTTGTGGATAAGATCAAAGGGAAGAAGAAGCTTTATGAAATGTGCAAATAGGGCCTGTCCTCTTGGGATGAATATAGGAGTGTTGTCAGGGCCAGTAGGGAAGCAATGAGAGGAAGTCTAAAGCTCACCAGGAGCTGAAGCTGGCAAAGGAGACAAAGGATAATCAGAAGGGTTTTCTTGATCATGTTAGTGCTAAAAGGAATACTAGGGATAATGTGGATCTCCTGCTGAATGATGGAGGTGTCCTGGTAACAGGGCATGCTGAGAAGGCAGAGATGCTGAACGCCTTCTTTGCTTCAGTCGTCACTTCAAAGACTCACCCTCAGGACTCCTGGACGCTGGAGGGAAGATGGAGAGTCCAGGAAATGGAGAGCTTCCCTTTGTTTGAGGAGAGAGTGATCCAGGAACATCTAGGTAGGATCAGTGTGCACAGATTCGTGGGTCCTGATGGAATGCATCCATGTGTGCTGAGGGAGTTGGCAGAGGTGATTGCCAACCAAACAATCTCAGACGTGACCGGACCACTCTCTGTCATCTTTGACAGGTCTTGGAGAACAGGAGGGGTGCTTAAAGACTGTAGGATAGCCAACGTGACTCCAAAAAGGGCAAGAAAGAGGATGTGTAAAACTACAGGCTAGTCAGTCTCACCTCTGTCCCTGGAAAGGTGATGGAACAGCTTGTTCTGGATGCCATCTCCAAGTGATTAGAAGGAAAGAAGGCTGTCAGGAGTAGTCAGCAGGGATTCACCATGAGGAAATGGTGCTTGACCATCTTTGCAGCTTGGCACTGATGCCACTGACATCAGTGGCTGGGTAGATGGGGGGAAAGCAGTGGATGTTGTCTGCCTTGACTTCAGCATGGCTTTTGATACTGTCTACCATGACATCCTGATACTGAAGCAGAGGAAATATGGGACAGATGAGTGGACGGTGAGGTGGGTTAAGAAACGACTGGCTGGTCAAATTCAGAGGGTGGTGCTCAGTGGTGCAGAGTTGGAGACTTGGGACTAGCAGTGTTTCCCAGGGTTTGGTGCTGGACCTGGTCTTGTGCAAAACCCTCATTGACAGCCTTGGTGAGGGGATCGTGTCAACCCTCAGCAAGTATGTCCATGATGCAAAGCTGGGACGAGTGGCCTGTAGGCCACAGAGGGCTATACTATCATTCAGCAGGAGCTGGAGAGGCTGGAGAGCTGGGCAGTGAGAAACCAGATGAGGTTTAACAAGAGCAAGTCTTGTACCTGTTCAGTCTTTCACTTGGGAAGGAGTAACAGCATGTATCAGGAGAGTGTGGGGGCAGACCTGCTGGAGAGGAGCTCTGTGGAGAAGGACCTGGGAGTCCTGGTGGACGGCAGAATGGCCATGAGTGAGCAATGTGCCAAGAAGGCCAACAGGATCCTGGGATGCGTGAAAAGGAGCATGTCCAGCAAGTCAGGGCAGGCGATCCTCCTCCTCTACTCTGCCCTGCTAAGGCCTCACCTGGAATGCTGTACGCAGTTCTTGGCAAAAAGACAGGGATCTCCTGGAAAGAGTCCAGCAGTGGGCCTCAAAGATGATAAATGGCCTGGCTCCGCTATGAAGGAAGGCTGGATGACCTGGGTCTGTTCAGCCTTGAGAAAGGAAGGCTGAGAGGAGATACGATAAATGTTTGTAAGTATTGTTAAGTGTAAGAGACAAAGGGATATGGCCAGTCTCTTTTCAGTGGTCTGTGGGGACAGGACAAGGGGAAATGACCATACACTGCAGCAGAGGATATTCCACACCAATAAGCGAAAGAACTTCTTCACAATGAGGGTAATGGAGCACAGGAACAGGTTGTCCAGGGAGGTTTTGGAGTCTCCTTCCCTAGAGTAATTCAAGACCTGCCTGGACACCTACATGTGCAGCTTTCTGTATTGGGCCTGCTTTGGCAGGGGGGTTGGACTCGATCTCTGGAGGTCCCTTCCAGCCCCTACAATTCTGTGATTCTGTGATAACTGTGTAACCTTCGTATCTGGATCTGATTGTACTTAACTGAGGTAAGGATTTTGGAAGGGGCAGTCCAGTCATTTGTTCTGTGAAAAGTACTGTTCCTTTTCTGGGCTCTGTGGGTGAGATTTCCCATATGAGGTGCTGATAGTCTGTAGAGAACTGGTCCACAATCTGAGACTGGAATAAGCATCAGGTGCCTCATGTGAGAGGTAGTTTCTTTCACCTAATCACAGTGTCTCAAAATGATCACAGAGCGTGTATACCTTACATGTCCTGTTGGATTTTTTTTTTTTGGAACCTGGCTATGAATTGTAAACTGTCTTTATTTTCTGTGAATCTTAACTTTTGCTATAAAAAAATTAAGCCAGGTGTAAAGATTCAGATCTTTTACGATTGAGCACTCATTTGCTACTGTAGAGCAGCATGTCTTCCCTGAAGTGTGGAGGAATTCAAACCCAGTTAAGATGGTATCAGCAGCAGAATTATTGGAGATATTTCTCTGGCTTAGAAAATTTGCTGTGCAGGTGAAAGTTCAAACTGCTGTAGTGAACTGCAAGGAAATATCATCTTACATACTAGTTTCCTTAAGATGAGCATGGTGGTGGCATATTGTACTTGGAGACATAATAGCACTTATTTAGGAGGCTTTGTTCACTTTTCTGAAAGCAATTGCAAGCATTTTCTAAGAAACTTTTTATTACAGCATGAAGAGTTCAAATGTGCAGATTCCATGATTACTTTTGTAATTTTGATTCAGCCCCTTTGTGCATGTGTGTTCTGATACATTTTTAACAGTATGTCCTGCTTTTCTTTGCAAGGTTACTGCTTTACTCATTCCACATGTCAGATAATGCTCAGTAAATGTGATGGCAATTCATTCATTTTTATTTTATTTTTTTTAGTCTTCTGCATTACCATGTAGCTGCGCATCTTTCTGAATACTCCCAAATCCTGATTTTGGGCAGTTTATTTCCTGCTGTGGTTTTCTGTATAACATTACCATAGCTTGAGTTATCACAGACATTAATGCATTTATTCCAATTCAGATAGGAATATATCTTTTTTAGAAAGAGGGCAGAATTGTAGATGAAGGCCTCCATTCATTTTGTATCCCAAGTGATAGAAGTCACATCTGAAAAATTAAATATTTTCAAATCTGGCATTGTATATTTTTTCTGATCTCAGAAGTGACAGATGCTGTTTATTATTTCATGTCTTTATTAAAAAGAAAAAAAAACAACACAAAACAAAAAAAAAAGAAACAAACAAAAAAAAAAGTGTATTTTTCATTCTAACACAAAGACCATGCAGATTTTCAAGGCCTGGTAGTTATTTGCTGATAGTTGTTCACAGTGGAAGTAAAACGTAAACCGCTAGACAGCTTTATGTAGGCACAGCTACTGCTTTGCACTGACAAATTGCTAGTCACTTTCTCTGTAATCTGAAACCGATGAGAAAACCACCTTATGAATTTCTTCAGAAGATACTTTGTCTTCAGCTGAATCATCATTCAGCTTATCTGCAGCTAAGTCTTTATTCAGATTACTTGCTTCAGTGCTTTCTACATTATGAGTATTGCTAGTGTCTGAGAATGAGCTTTTGTTAGTAAAGGTTGAGAACTTTGTTGATTTGCTTTCTGTTCACTGATCGTTTTTATGTATTAAATAAACTCTTTACTGTTCTGCAGTTGAATAAATGACACTGTTAGACATGTATTTCATTCTGAAGTAAACCTGATAATGAGCTTCTGGCCAAATCTTTATATTAGTGTATTAAAAAGCAATTAGGAAAATCTCAGGTTAAGGGACATTACCTGACTACATAAATTGGCAGTTGAGTTCTGAGTGAGGCTTAACAACAATTGCAGATAATTTCATCAAAGGTTTTTTTTTTCCTCTTGGCTTCTCAGAAAGCAGAAGGATTTTTGCACTGCTCCTGAGCAATTTGTAGAACTACATAGCTTCTTTTTCTTTTCTTTTTTTTTTTTTAGCCATGGTTAGGCTTCCAGTCCTGTTTGTAGATATATTGAATGTATTTTACATTACATTTAGGCTTTGCTTCTTGTTTTTGTCATGAGACCTAATACTTGGATGCTGTTAGTTTTGCTGAAACACAGAACAACAAGCAGTTTTTAGAAGTCCTATAGATAAACATTTTGCTTGTTTTACAAAATAACTTGTGGTGCATGGTAATTGGCTACTTTTGTTTTATGTACTTTGTTTTAATACTAATATTTGCAGACAAATTATTGATTCTTGTTCTCACAGGCAGTTGAACTACAAAACAGGTTATCTGAAGAATCCAAGAAAGCTGATAAATTAGATTATGAATGCAAACGGCTGAAAGAAAAAGTAGACAGTCTCCAAAAAGAAAAAGATGTAAGTGCCAAGGTGGTGGGTTGTTTTTTTTTTTTGGTAGTAGTGAAAGCAACTTTGTGTCCTTTGTAACAGAGAGATGTCTTAATTAAAATTAGCCATTTACAGCAACCTTTTTAAATTAGGAAGCCTTTTTTTCACTTCTAATTTCCTCACGTATGTTTTATAAGATCCTTTTAAATCTAAGAACTGTACAGCATAGAATTAAATGACTAAAATAATATGCAATACTTCTTAAAAACGAAGAGTCTTCACAGTTGAGATCTGAAATTGTTTCTTGCCCTTTCCTCATGAGAAGGTTAATAAACGCTCAGCATAATTGTCATGTATTCTGAATGACTATTTAAAGTAGGTGTTTTTGCAGTATCTTCCTTACAACTAAACTCCTGTTTCATTCTTTTTTTTGTTGTTGTTTGTTTTACGATCTCTCTTTGAGATACCACCTGCATACATTTACCTAGTAGTGAACACTGCAGCAAGAGGCTTAGGAGTCTTGTGGAAGGATGTTTCCATTGTTACAATCTTGCCTTTCATGATAGTCTGTTGACCTGTCTTGTAGTGTCAACATGAAATACACAGAGCTGGTCTGTTCTGTTTCTCTGTGTCATCTACTGCTAGTAATTCTGAGATCAGTTACTCTGTCCCCTCTTGCTAAGACCAGTCCTTTAGATTTTTCTTGCAGTCTTGTTTCGCACCAGTTTTTTGTTTGTTTTTCCTAGGAATGCATTTGCAGTGCTTCTAAGCATGGCTGGCACTCCTGAGTTAGAAATTTCTTAGGCTTGAAGTATAAGTCCATTTATTCATCAGGAAAATTCTTTGTAGGCATTTCCTTTAATACATCATGTTACCTGTTAAATCCTTTCAAGAAAGGCCAGTTCTTACCCTTAAATAGTTTCTGTAAAATAGTAAATCTTCACTTATTTTCTGTTCACAGGTCTTTGATTTAAATATTTTGTTAACTTTTTAACTACTCTGAACAGTTGACCTTTTCACTTCCATTTGCTCTTCAGCTCAGATTGGAATGCTTATAGTTACCATTTTTGCTTTGGCTTTCATCTCTACTTCTTATTTAAAGTTTGTTTTTCCAATTTTATTATGTTTAACAGTGGTGAGATTGTGTTCGTGGCTTATCTGTTGCTTGATAGACCATTTTGTCTTGCACAAAGGATCTGAATTGCAGATGACTGTTGTACAGTTTTCAGTTTTACTGCCTGGCTAATAGCAAATTCTTTTTACTTAGGTTGTTTTTCAGTAATTTCTTCTGAATTGATATGCACCTTTGAGAACTAGTTTATAGTTGAAGATACTCAACATTTGTATTAGTGATACACTACCAATGTTACCTGCTCTTCCCAATTGTCATACACACATCACTAGCATTGCCCATTACAGATCAGAAGCCATGTGATGGTACTTTGTCAGTTATGTTTTAGAGGCAGTTAGAGAAATCAGTTTTGTTCTTTTCTTTATATTCAGGCAAAGTGTGGTACAATATTTGATGTCTCAAGCATTGCAGGTGAATTTCACTTCTGTGGTCTGTTATTTGAGAAGTAATATTATTTGATGAGTTGACTTTTTCACTGTACAAATGAAGACTTTGAGGTTTGTCTATTCATAGAAATATTCTAGCATTTGATTAATTGGCTTGATGTCTTTTGACCGCAATGGACTGCAGAATCTTTGCTTTCAGTGGCTGAATTGGAGTGCTCCTCTGAGCAGCCATTTTTCTGTATTTGTAGTAAAACCAGATTTTTAACTTGCGGGACTCAAGAAGTGGCGTGTTGTGCTAATAGGTCGCACAGTGTATCCATATTGTTTTGACAGTTGCACTAGAGTTCCCTGGATAGGATTCAGAAATGCAACAAGAAGCCTCTGCCACACCTCACCAATATAGTCTTTGCCAAGGGTTTTCCGAGTTATGAATCCATTTAGGCTGAAATATAAAATACATCAAACTGTTAATGTGATCAGATTCAAGGAGCTATCAGTATACACAGCTCTGTACCTACGCAGAGTTGAGGTTTGACTTGGACCTTTAGTGATGCTGGATATTTCTGATACTGGAGCAAACTACAACTTACATCTTTACGTAGTTGCTGTTCTCTCCTTTCATTTTTCACTGTTGACTAAACACTAAAGGACTAAAACTTGGTATTATCTGTAAATTCTCATTTTTGCCAAAAGGACACTTCTGTCAGATGAGAGTGTATTTACGTGATGCTACTTTAGAGTCCATCTGTCTATATCCCAAGATGGGCCTGTTCTATTTTTCAGTTCTTTGGACTGAGTCTTAAGTCTTAGTCGTCTTAAATACTTGAGATGCTGGATGGTGAATGGCAGGGCCAGTTGACACAAATCAGGAAGGGGTTATGGAACTGCTGCTCACGCTTTCGCTGCTGAAAGAGAAACAAAACCAAGTTAATTAAGTTTATCTTTTGTGTTGACCGTGTCTTTTATTTCACTCTTGGCTAAGCTTTGATTTCATGGTGAGGGAAATATCTGCAGTGTCTTCTCACTTCACTTTCCCTTGGAACAAATCTCTGATGAGGGGAAGAGGAAGATGGCTTACTGATTCCTGTACATACTGTTTACTACCTGGTACCAGAACTTTGTGTCACTAATAAAATGATGGTGTCAGCTTATATCCTAATGGTTTTACTCCCTGTAGCTGTGTTAGCAGGACATCAAAAAAAACTATTTTGTTTTAAATTTTTAATTCTAAATTTCTTCTTATTCTGTCATGAAATAGGCTGAGATGCCTTAATTTGAAAAGCAGTCTCTGATATCACATTCAATTCTTTTGAAAGTGTTGAAGCTATGCCTTTCATCAAATTGTGTAGTTTAAAGACAGAATGACAGTGCCAAAACTTATAGTTATTCTCTTTCCAATTATTTAGAGATTAAGAACAGAAAGGGATTCTTTGAAAGAAACTATCGAAGAACTCAGGTGTGTACAAGCACAGGAGGGTCAACTCACCACTGCAGGTAACAAATATGGAGATTAAAAGCATCTTTTCTAAAGTTCGTGAGATTTATCTGAAGAATACTGGTTGTGCTTTGTTTAGGAGAAAATAAATTTAGACTTCCTTGAAAGCATCAATGAAAAGCTGCTTTTGCTACTCATAACTTGCATAGCTTCTGATTTCAGTTGATCAGAACTTCTAGTCTCCTCACTGTGGTAGTTCTACGATGTATTTCTAAATTGTTTAGTCAGTCTGAAGAAAATTACCTAAGCTTTCTCAAATATATATGGTATTTCATGTGTTGCAATTTATTTGTTATGTTGCATAGCTTTTTGAATAAGCTCTAGAGAAAATGCACCACAAAATCATGTTGACGAGATTGATTGTAGGCAGAAATAGCAGTTGTTTTTCAAATGAAATTGTGCTTGCCTGTCTTGCTGTAGCTTGATTCTGTGTCATTTTCCATTTTATAGCATTACTCTAAAATTATAAACTTGTAGAACAAGTTTACTTCTGTTTCTTTACGAGAAAGTAACTGGTCTGCTTGCTAAATGTTTTACTTTTTGTAACCCAGGATTGATGCCCCTAGAAAGACAAGAACCTTCAGACAGTTTGGCAGCAGAAATTGTTACTCCTGAAATAAAGTAAGCTAATATGTATGCTTTGTTATACTAACCATTATGATGTACCCATAACTGAGTGGTTTATTTCTTAATAAATGCTGAAAAGTTTATGCAGTGAATGTTTTCTATCTCAGATTTCTGTGCAGCAAGAGCTTTTATGCTTAAGACAAAGTTCATTTGACCTCTCTTCAATTTTTGTATTGTGATCCAAAAGAAGGAAAAACAACGAACTTCACCTCAGACTGTACTTTTCCCGCAGAGTTCATGTAACTGCAGCTTGTATATAGCTCTGATAGAATACCAGTACTTGCCATTGCAAAAGGAAAAAATGGCTAACGCTCTGAAAGGAGAAGTAGATTTTGTAATTGATTCTGTATCAAAGTAAATGATTATGATTTATGGAAGAGCAGAACAGCCATGGCAGAGCTGAAAGTCATTATAGCTTAAGAGGTTGAAAGTTATGTTATACCAGTAAGCTTATTCATTATCACTATAACCTGAAAATTAAGTTATTGAAAAGACAGTCATGTCTCAGAAATCTCTTGACACCGTAGGCATTTAATTTTTTTCTTCCCTACAAATACTGATACAGTTGTTAAAAATTGGAAAGCTCCTTATGTGATTAAAAGCAGTGATAAAGGAGTAACTTTTTACAAAGTTAATCATAGAAAACAGTTTACTTTCTTCTATTTCTATTGGTACACCTTAAATTCAAGAGCATTTCTTTTAGTTTTTTTCAGGAATTGAAAAATAATGTTTTGTGGCAGTATTAGTGAAGTATGGAGTTACTGATTAAACCAACAAGACTGAACAGTAGAAGACAGGAGCCATAAATGCTCTAAAGACACAGGGACATCTCAGCATCTCTTCACCTTAAACTCCTGAAAATGAAATCTGGATTTTATGGAAGTATGCATCAGTGCAGACTGTTTACAGATCCTCAAATCAGCCTCCTTGCCTACGACATGGAGGCAGTCGCAGTAGCTTCCTTAGTATTAGAACTTCCTGATCTGGAGGTCTGTGCTGCTGCTTCTGTAGGTAAAGAAGGAAGGCAACCCACCCATTAAAGCAGCAGCTACTGTTCTCATGTTCCCCACATTATGACAGGACATGAATCTTTTTTCAAGCACCTTTCTCTATCTTGTGGAGGAAACAAGTGGACTAGATGGGAAATTTTTGCAGTCTGAGGCCTGTCTGTTGCACCTGTATGAATTAGCAAGAAACATGAGGAAAAGCAGACTCTGAAGTAGAAGTAGCTTCCCCTGGATTTAGCAGTAGTTCATTTACAACTGGGATTACAACCTCCCTTGATGCTTGGCACTTAGTTCTAGAATTTCTGTATTCTACCTAATAAACATGTCCTGCTATACTCTGAGATCTAATAGGGTCATTCAGGCAACTTTCTGTTTTACAGTGTTACTTTCAAAAAATTATAGATCTTTTAACCTGATTTTAATTTGGGGGCTTGAAGACAATTGTTGTTTCATCTGTCTCCCTTGAATAGGTAAAGAGAATCTTTACGCAATCCTGTGGTTATATGTTTGCAGTTTCTGTAAAATTGTATTTCAAATTGTTTAGGGAAAAACTCATTCGTCTTCAGCATGAGAACAAGATTTTAAAGTTGAACCAAGAAGGTTCTGACAACGAAAAGATCGCCTTGTTGCAGAGCCTTCTTGATGATGCAAATTTACGAAAGAATGAATTGGAGACAGAAAACAGGTAAGAAATATTGTCCTCTGCCTCCCAAGTTGCACTGATTTATTTTTTTTTTTTCAGACAGTGCTGTACACTTTTGACACTTTTTGTCCAACACAAGGTTCCCCAGCACAATAAAAGCATAGGCTTACTGTATTGAGTGAAATGCTGGAAGGATGTGATTGAAGTACTGCAGAACAAAAAGAATCTGAGAGATAGGAGGCTGGAAAGAAGGCAAGCTCAGGGGGATGTAATTAATGTTCAAATACATCTAGTGGAAGTGCCTAAAGGAAATGGAGCTAGAGTCTTTTCGGTAGTGAGGCAGAAGAGGCAATGGGCAAAAACTGAAACGCATGAAATTCTACATAAATGTAAGAAAATACTTCTTTACTACAAGCGTTGCTAAACACTGGAATGTGATGCTCAGAAGGGTTGCCTCCATGCTTGGTAATACTCAAAACACAGCAACACGTGTTCTTGGATGTAGATATCCATGGAGACAGACAAGGTTTATCTGAGGGTGCTAAGGTAATTCTAAGTAAAGCTGACCTTTATTTGTGTTTGGCTGCTCTTCATTTAATCTTTGAAAGGTCTTGGTAGTTGATTGAAGTTTTTGAGGTTTGAGAAAAGGTCAGTGCCACACTCACCTTCAAAAAGACAAGAAAAAGGATTCAGGCTGACTGAAATGTATTCTTCTGGAATCTGCTTCCAGTCACATGAGGGACAGGGAAGGTCAGTGTGAATATTACAGGCCTGACTAACGTGATTGTCTTCTACAATGAAATAGGTGGCTGCCTATGTGGAAGTGGCTTTATCAAAGCCTTTGTCACAGTCTCTCATGGTATGTTTATATTCAGAACAATGATGTATAGTCTGAATGAATGGTAAATCCAATTGTAGTGTAGTAGTGCTAACAACAGTCTGGAAAAATTAGCTGATGGGAGCTAGTTGAGTAAAACAGTCCTTTACATATCATTAGCACTTGCAAGACCACATTTGGATATAGCATGTAGCTTTGGACATATCAGTTTAGAAAAGATATGGACATATAGGAGTGCTGAGGTGAGAGACACTAGAGCATGTCATGTGGGGTAAGACTGAGGACAGGGTTTGTTCAGCCTGAAGAAAAGATGACAGTGGAGATCATTCTGTAATATACATCTGCATAATTGGAATGTGTGAAGAAGGTAGCTGGTTGACAGTGGAAGTACAAGAGGCAGTGGAAACTATTTTGAGTACAAGAGATTCTGAAGGAATACAAGATGAAAAATATGTCCGAAAGAAATATAGAAAAGAGGCACAAAGAAATTGTCTGACATGGTCTTAATGGTATCCAGACCTCAGCTTTACAGTAGTCTGCTGTACTTGGACCTGCTTCAAGGAGGAAGTCAGATTTAGGTAAACTCAGGAGGTCTTTACCAGCATACAGGTTGTTAGGGTTCTGTGACTGTACAAAGGCAATAAGGTAGTTGTCCTCACACAGAAAGTCAAAGAGTTAGAAACTCTTCTTGTGTATATGTGGAAATAATTTCTTATGACTTACATCAAACGCTGACTTGGAAAAGTATCAGAATGTTCTGGGAGGCTGCCGACTCTGATCTCTGGAACTGTTGTACTAAGTTCTGTTGTAAATTCTTATATTGTGAATAAAATGCAATATTATATCTCTTATGTAGATCTGGAAACAGTAAACCGTAAAAGTCTCAGGCATCATCTTGAAATTTTTTGTTGTTTTCTGAGAAATAAAGTTTTACCTATTTCATAGATTGGTAAATCAGAGACTTCTCGAAGTGCAATCCCAGGTTGAAGAACTACAAAAATCTTTGCAAGATCAAGATTCAAAAGCTGAAGATGTAAGTAGAAATCTGGGTCAAACTTACGTTCAAGTAGTTGTAGTGATTTAAACATAGAACTTTTTGTAGAGGTTTTGCTTGTTATTTAGTTTGCTTTTATTTAGCAAAGAACAGACTGCTAGGAATTTCTTACTGTTTAGCATATTCTTTGTTACTGTCTTAACACTAAATTGTTCTTCTTTAAATAGAATATAAGACAAAGTAGGACATTTCTGTATGAAAAAATACAAACATTCTATGCAGAGAAAGTATCATATCAAATATGCTTTATTTGATTAAATTTTGTCTGTTCCAATGCCAAACAAAACATTGTTTAAAATTGTACAGTTAGAATAAAGAGTTTTGAGGGGAATTAAGGACGTGTTAATTCTCCACATCTTAATAAAGTACCTGAAGATATTTTTGTTTAAATCGTAGAATTGAAGGTCTTTCCTGCTGGTAGATGCCCTGTAATTTTTTTTGAATGTATCAGCTAATGCAAGAAGCTGGGCAGGCCAAAACTGAAAATGGCAGATGATTAGTCACTTGAACTAATGTAGCATTTTCTGTTTCCACACACACACTTACTTTTGTTTTAAATTTGAAAATACGTATCATGGCAGGTTAGTGTAAAGAACAACTTTCAGTTTTCCACTCAAAAAATGCTTTTGCCACCTCCTGCATTTGATACAAGAAGCTCTCTAACTTTCTTGAGAACGGTGGTGTACAGGAGGATATAGATACATATATGTCTATATACACAGTGTGAACTCACAATACGAACGTACTCCTCTGCTAATTGGCAACAAGTTGTAATGTGTTGCATTCTATTTTTGTGTTTTTATTTAAACTGATTTATGTTAAAAAATGACAGATCTTCTAGCTGCTTATTTTCATTTAACGGTTTTTAATTTAGCTTTTCCCATTAATGTTTAGAATAAACTGCATGACTGTAAAGACTGTTTTCTGGTTCAATTAAATTTATTTTCCTAAGTACTTTATTACATGTTTTAGAGTACCTTTTAAAATAAGTTCATACTGTTTTATGATTCTGATATATTCTTTGCATTCTTGTTCATTTACTAAAATCTGACTTTTTTTCAGGATGAACAAGAATATGAAAGCATTACTCTCAGCTACTGTGTATTGTAAATAGTCCCTATTTAATTGAATTCGCCATTAATTACTGCACTGGAATTCTGTTCCTTTATAAAGCTCTAATTTGGACTGTAGTTTAGGGCGTGTCTGCAACTTGCTTACAGGACTGATTGCAGCCTGTGTAGGCATAATGTGAGGTGATTATGCTAGTATAATACAGCACCGTGGTACACTGTGCTGTGTGTGTACCAGACAGGTGTTGCTAGGCAGAGCTGGAGTTGGTTTTCAATTAGCTGTTTTCCTCACTTGTGTGTAGATCTGACCAAACCAGTGGTGGTAGACACACACTAACCTCTTGGCCTGTTTTGCCGAGCTTAATATGTAGGCCTTCACTTCTCTTAAGGAAGCAAAAGAGTACAGAGTCAGATCAGTTGAGGTTGCAAGAACATCTGAATCAATGGACACCTCATCCATTCTAAAATAGATCATAGCAAACCTTGAAGTTAAACCCAGTGTCAAGAGTAATCAGGTTGTACTGGGACATCTTGAAGTCCTCCATACGAATCATTTAAAAAATGATTCTTCAGATTCATGAGAACAGAGATAAGGAGGCACACAGCATGCAGTTCATTGTTTGACCAATTTTTTTCTGATTTTCACTACTTCTCTGCAACAGTGCATTGAAATCCTTGCTCTTGCATACTTAGCGTAAATATGAACAACCTGGAAAACTGAAGGTCCTGTTTGTATTCTTGTTATTGCTTTGGTTTTTTAATTTTTGTTGTTGTTGTGTTTTTCAATCTTGTTTGCTCTCAAAGCTGAAGTAAGTTTTAGGCTTGCTCAAGAAGCAATAAAAGCATTTTTCTAAGCCAGAAAAATGTCATTGCTAAGATCCAGGTTGGGATGCTATTTGATTTTTGTACAGTAGGTGCAGTGGAAAGAGGATATTAGGCAGACATCAGTGTGATTAGGCCTGTAACAGGCACTAACACAGCACGTTGGGATCCATGAATAGCCGCTTCTGGGTACTACCTTACCAGCCAGGAAATGGCCTCCTTACTCTGATCTTCCAGACTGTCATATTAAGTGAGACATCCATGGTGTGTCAGAATAGCAGGTTTGATATGTTGTCTTTTGGAACATGTACCTGTGTAGGGCTGTTCAACAAGTACTCCAAACAGCTTTATGTCATTTGCATGCCTTATCACTCCTTTTCTTCCCACTTGTTCTCTCTTTTTCTGCCTTCTGTAAATATAGTCCTAAATAAACAGCTGACCTTTGAATACTTCCACTCCTCTAGACCAAGTTCTGTTAAATCTCTAACAAATTGGGATTTTTTCATACTGTTACATAAGCAATCTTGGCTTTATATGCTATTCTTAGTGCACTTACTATGTCCTCCTGACTTAGCTTCTCCCTGAAAGGTCCCCAGAATTCTGTTATCTGTTTGGTTTCTTGTGAAGTCAGCAGCTTTGCTTATTACTCCTACCTGTTTGTGAAATCTGGCCATCCTGGTGCTTTTCTCAGCTTCTGACATGGTCAGCTGTTGTATCAGCCAATTTTCTCAAGTCATGTGCTAGAGTTTCTCTCATCCTATTTAGTTAGTCTAACCTCAAGACAGATCACAGTCATCTGCCTGCAGCCTTACATACAGAACAAAGCCAACCCCAGAAAGGAGGAAGAATGCTTTTCTTGGCCTGTATGCAATTAGGTACTCATAAATTTTCAAGAAAAAGGCTTTATTTTTGTTGGTGTTTTAGATGCAAAAGCTGATAACAAATATTGGGGAAAATAACTTTTCTAAATCACTTATCAGTTGTTTCTTTTAGTGTTTTGCAAATGGAAATCCTTAGCACAGGGAGAAAATAACTGCTAGTATAGATCTGTTGATTTTAGCAGTTTTATTAAAGAAATATTTTCCTATTATGAACAAGTGAAACATGTGAAGTTCATTATGAAGCTATTTAAAGAGTAGATGAAAACTCAGCTCTTGTTGAGATTTCAAGATATTGGCCTTCTTATGTGAAAACAGCAGTTATACCATTTCTTAGTAGCAGAGAATTTAGATATGTGACTTCGAAACTGACTGAGACTTTAAAAAAAAAAAAAGTAATCATTGCCCAGTTTTAGAGTAATTCATTTGAATTTATCTATTTTAGAGAATATATATATTTAGGCTGGTAAAGCTGCATGTTTTACCTTTTATCCTTTTTTCCCTTCTTGTGTCTTGTGTAGATTACTCTGTCTGAGCAACTCAGTCTAGCTTCATTTAATAGCATGTGCTGTGAATTGTTAGCTTCTGGCTTCTAAGAGCATTCAGTCTATCTGGATGGGAAGCAGGTTACTGCCTGCTGATTGGTGTCTCTACCCATCTGTATCCAAATGTATTGTAAGGATCCTCAAAACAAAAGCTGAGATCATTTTTTATTTTCTTAGAAGCCTTCAGAAAATAAATAGTCACTGCTGCCAAAATTTCCTTTTCTTGTTTAAACCAGTGGCTAATGCTCCAAATGGTCAGACATAAGTGACCTTTCCAATTTAAATACTTCATGACCAAGAAAGATTTGTTGTTACTAAAGAGCTGGTGATGCAGTAGTTGTTCAGAGAATCAGAAAAAGCGTTGTGCTCAAAACCTGCAGATTCCTAACTGCTCTAAAATTATGGCCAGTCAGTGGAGTCATGTTGGCTTATTTTTGCATACTCCCGTATTTCATTATAGTGTGATAAGGAAATGCAACTTTGAAGTTGACTTACACATTGGAAGTTAGAAATCATAAAATGTGACCCAGGAATATGATCAAAGACAATATTTGGAAGCCTTTACCTGTAAAAAAACCCAACATTTGGGAGTGACACGCACTGTAATTGTTCCTACTGGCTGGATGTCAAAACATGCACTGAAAGACTACTGGGGATAAACAGTGAAGTCTGCTGATGATGATATTCTAGAGCAGCTGTCACATGCTAGAGTTCCTCTTCGGTTAGTGTAGGATAAACGCAAAACAAAATGGAGATTCTGATTTAATACTTTGCATTTATCTTGTACTTGATCTGTGTGAAAAGAAGCACAATTCATAATCACCCCAGGAAAACATGTGCATCTCTTCATAGTGGTTGTAGCCCAATAGACTGCATATTTTCTCCTGTTACGTTACTTGTGTTAATTTTTTCTTACATAATTTTACAAAAAGCAGTTTTTCTCCTTTGAAATTCTAGTTTGATTATTTGTAAAAGTGCTTTTTATTATTTTTTAATTTTTTTAGTAGTGTGTTTTAGAAAATGTTACAGTATGAAACAGCTGATGAGAACGGAGAAAAAAAATGTGCATGCCTGAAAATATGCATAGCTTTAACTTTTCTGTTCATGTACTTTCTAAAGAATTTCTTCTGTTGGCTGCTGTTTTGCTTTATACTAATGTCATCTCTGTTTCTTGGCATGGGCTTCTGCTCAAGGCTATTGTGAGTATGGCTTTCTATTTACTTAACACTACTTTCAGTTCATAGACATTTATTGATTTCATTTTTTTTTTTGAAAAACACTCACTGTGTATAAAAATGAGTTTAAGGTTAAAATAAAATTTAGTTTGAAGCTTTTATTTAAAGAGCTTATCGAAATGTGAATTAACCCGAAAGTGGAACACTGTAAGTTGTATGAATATTTTTTTACATGTCAGTAGAGATGAGAAACAGAGTAGTTGTGAAAATATCTGTTGTTCTCTGGTCCAAAACACTCTGTTCCCTCTAGTTTCTGTGGGAATAGGAATTTAGTTCAACTAACTTATTACACGTCTTCATTCAAATTGCTTTGCAGTATTGCTAACTGACTCTTCTAGTGAATTTTGCTGCACTTTCTATTTCAGGTTAATTTGTTAAGTCTAATTAAAACTGCTAACGAACATTGTCCGTTATGGATCTTGCTTATATTGATCAAGTTCCTGGGGAAATATCTGTGAAAATATGAAGCATTCTAATTTCTCCGTAGTCACACAGCTGTCGAGGAAAACTACCACAGAGGAGAGGTTTATAATTGTGATCTAAATCTGAGTGAAGTAAAAAGGTGGACTTGGGTTAGAATGTCAAAATTGCATTTTAAAAATAATTTTGAAATTATGTTAAAGCACCACAATATATTAAAGTAACACATTTAACTTTCCATTTTAGTCAGTTCTTCTGAAGAAGAAACTTGAAGAACATCTGTAAGTATTCTGTCTTATTGTGCTTTCCATTTAAAATGTGCTTTCCATATGGCAGGGAAGGCAGACACGAATAATACATCTAAAAGATAAATAATTAAGAGAAACTGCTTTGCACAGGAGAGTTAGGGAATCTGCTATTTGGATATTATTTTCATTTAATAGAAAACTCTTGGCAAAATAGTAAAAGCTATAAGCAAACCATAATTTGTGATAATTAGAACACATTGCCTAACACTGCATAAGAAGAGTAAGTTCTGAGGGAAGTGTTTTCATGTTAAAAAAAATAATCTCTTCGCATGTTAATAGGGCATAAAGGAACATTTCAGGAAGTGCTGTTATTTTGTTCTACTATTTCTACTTTCTAAAATGTGAAGAGATGCTCACTTTTTTGTTTGCTAAGTTGTTCACATAGTTTCTGCTGCTTGGGGACTCAGCCATTCTTTCATAATGTAATCTTATTTACGAATATTCGTTTTTAGGCATCAGTTGCACAATTTACTGTAAGTTCTAAAGTAAGTTCCTAATTTTGGACTGTGAATGAAGCTGCTTATTTTCCATATACTGTAATAATTTTCAGCTTACCTTACAAATATTTCCACGGTGACATTGATATATCTGTCTTTTGTCCTTGTGTCCCATGGCAAAAATCAGTAATGCCGTAAGAAATATATGGCTATTTGAATTTTCTTATATATCATTTACTGTTCATTCAATCACAGTTAAGTACACTGGGAAAACTATATATGCCTTTTTGATTTATAACAGTGAGAAGCTCCATGAAGCTAATAATGAGCTACAGAAGAAACGAGCTATTATTGAAGATTTGGAACCAAGATGCAATAACAGTTGTGAGTTTACTGACATTCAGTCTATTCCTTTTATTTGCAAAGTATTTCATTTGTGAGGTCTTTATTTAGAATGCCCGTAGAAGCTGCAGATTAAACAAAATGTACGTTTTAAATGGCAGCAATATTTGTTGTTAATTTCTTCAGAATTTATGGTGGCCAGAAAAAATGCTTTATGACTCGAAACGAAGGGGATGGTATGTCAAAGACCACCATGATAATGACCACAGAAATAGCTACTCAGTATCATAAGAACCTCAGCTGCTCAGTGCTGTCGTATCTCCTGGCATCTTAATTTTGAAGATCCCTAGATTATTTTTACAGACAATACATATTCCTTCAGTGTGTTTTCAGAGGACAGATGAGAACTGTTGTAATATAAGAAAGCTTTTGGACAGTGGTCAACTAGAGTGTCAGTATTATATCATAAGGACAGATGGTTTCCAAACTCCTAGCATCTAGCTGTTAACAAGTGATTTTTAGTACAGTCGTGCTATTTATTTCTTGAGAAATATTACTGGAGCTAGGTTGTTGTTCTGAAGCTTACTCACTTCGTAGAACAAGGCAAAACTTGCAACCAGTTTTAGTTTCTCTGGTATACGCAAAAAAAATTCTAGTCGTGAGGAGATCCAAGAAGACTGAAATATAATTGCAGTATTCATTGCACAAATCTTCTATACAAAAGGGAATTCTAATTGTGTTGAGCCAAAACTACAGCGTATGTTGTAAAATTCTGTCATAGCAAATGGAAGAACACTTGGAATTGAAGCTCAGGGACTAAAAGAGAAGATAATAAACTTATGATCCTGTCATACTTGATAAGCCTTAGTGTTAAGTGTAAGAACAACTTACTGACTCTCTGACTTACAAAAATAAAGGCATGTTGAAGCTTCTGTAGTTGCTTTTTTAAAATCTGTTTTTTCCCTCAAGTCCCGATGAAATAAAAATACTGGCACTTCTTCACACTCAGGATAGAAGTTGTGTGAATTATTTCTTCAGGTTCTCTCTGGGTGTTTCCAAAAGGATTAGGTGGTATACAAGAATCATCCCACCATGAAAAAATTAATTCTTATAATCTTGGAGATCACCTAATTTGGTTCTCTTATTGTTCAGTGAAGACTTTCAGCAGGACTTTGTCCTCTGGAATGCTGAAACGTGACTTGATCTTGTTACCAGCTTAGTGTTTTCCAAGTGCTTCAAGAGAAAGCTATAGGATAAACATGAAAGAGCATGACAAAATAATGCTGCAAAACAGACTGTGAGTTGCCAGTTGTCTAACGTTGTCTGAGCCACACACCAATATCTGCTGTTTGATACATATCTGCTGTTAGATACAGAACGATGGAATTGGTCTTTTTCTATGAAGATGTGTAGTTTATACAAACTGTATGTGGCTCAGCATATTTTTTTAATCAGTGCAGCAAAAGACTGTGCAGTGAAACTGTCCTTCTGGTCTACACTGATGTATTAAGAAACAAATTTTGTGAGTCTGCTAACTAATTGCAGTGATTTGATTCCCTTTATTTTTCATATTTTTTTAAAACAAAACTTGTGTACTTCAATTGCTTGAGATTATGGAAGAGTACATATTAGTTCTTTTCCTGAGCTGTTTAGTAATTCAAATTCTAGCTGTGCTTTAAATGTCTGCTTGAACTTGTGAAAGTAAACATAATGTAATTGTTGTTTTCCAATGTGCGTACCTCTTGACATAAAGCACTCAAAATTGAAGAATTACAAGAAGCTTTACGGAAGAAGGAGGAAGAAATGAAGCAAATGGAAGAGCGTTACAAAAAGTATTTGGAAAAGGCCAAAAGTGTAAGTATATGTGGTCTACATTAATGATTCCTGGCTGCACCACATGTCCAATCTCTGGAAATAAAAAATAAAGAAGTTAACTGTATATATACACTGTCCCCTTTTGCTGTCTATCTATAAGCCCCTTCTGCTGTCTCTATAAGCATATATACCTGTGGCAGCAAATTTCTGGGGTCACCCAGTAAAACCTGGCTTACTAAAGTCAGCAAATGACAAGGAGGAGTGTGCTAAACCTTTTCTACTGTTGTGACAACTTATTTCTGTATCAAAATTCTTCAATACTTGTGTCTCTGAGATACAGAACTGTAGATTAGCTGAAGTCATGTCCATACGAGGAAGTGATGTGAAGTAGCTCTGCTGTGTTTCGCAGTCAGAGTACCACCTGTATAAACTAACAGTGGAAGAAAGCTCCACGAGCAAAAATATTTTTAATTAACATTTGTGCTGGGACTTCTGGGGACATCCAGCAGTTTTCGTGAAGGTTATGCTTCTGTACACACAAATGTAGCTTACTGAGACTTCTTTTTTTTTCCTTATGTTGCTTATTCTTTCTCAGGGTATTCTAATGAAAGAGTCCTGACTTCACCTTTCAGTAAGATTTATTTGTATGTACTGTGTTACTATGGGCCGTTTTATCCAACAGTAGTATTGGTTATTTTAGTCAGGTTAGGTTTTTGTGATCAACTACTGAAATTGTATCCACATCCAATGTGTATTTTCTTAGAAATATAGTACACTAAGGTACTGTTTTATTTCAACATCTGTATATAAACCTGAAATGGGTAGAAAGACAAATGAGAAGTCTTTCCCCTATATCCACATTTTGTTAAAAAGTTTCCTTTTTTTTTTTTCTATTAAAGAGTTAGGAATCTAGATGTTATTCTGCATTTGTTCTTCGTTTAGCTTTGTGGTTTTTAGTACTCAAATGCTGCCTGCAATGAATGCCATATATGAGCATACCTAAGTGTACATTGTCTTATTAATAAGTAAACGTCCATGCATACACCACAACATGCTTCTTGACATAACAAAGTTTTCTAGAAGCAGTGCCATCTGGTGCCAGGTGGCATCTTTCCAGACTGAAGATATTTCTAAGCTGTAAAGGAGGAGCTGACAGGCCACAAGTTGGTAAACAAGAGCTATAATGAGAAAAGACTTTGAGAAAAAGTTTCCACCACTGTTGTGGCCCATGGTAGTGCAACTAGTAAAAGGACCTGCATATCTGGATCTGAGATACTTAACCTCTTAGGTGTCACTTTTTCCCATTAATGGTTTCATTTTATGGTCATATAGAAGAGGCTCCTGTTTGGATGCACTAACATACTATGGCTGATGCTCAGAGCATTTGTCTTGCAGTTCTTCAAGATTGTTTTGCAGGATTCATTCAGCCTCTTAAAACTACACGTTCCTCTGTTCCACATTTTTGTGTATCTTTTCTTACTATTGATGTGCTTTAACTTACTTTGTTTTCTGACCTGCCTTACATGGTTATAATTTTTTAGGTTTTTTTTTTTTTTTTCCATTCCATTGGATTGATTTTGCAGCATTTAATTAAGCACAAATTGGTCTTATCTTACAGGTCATCCGTACCTTAGATCCTAAGCAAAACCAAGGTGCAGCTCCTGAGATTCAGGCTCTGAAAAATCAGTTGCAGGAACGGGATAGAATGTTTCATTCTCTGGAGGTATTAATCTTCACATTTCCTTGTTGATGTGTATTTCCTTATTGTTTTCTAGATAAAAACTAATACTTTCATTATATATAATTTTTAATTTTATGATTTTGTTTGTTTTATAGAAAGAATATGAAAAAACAAAAAATCAAAGAGAAATGGAGGAGAAATTTATTGTTAGTGCCTGGTACAATATGGTAAGAAACTCCTAAACTTTAAAACATGGGTTGTTCATGAAATGCCTCATTTATTTATATATTGTTTTTGTTTGAAAAGTGTTTTCCAACACACAAGACATTAGTTTCTATGTTTCTTAATGTTTTAAAGTTTCTACTATGTAAGAGTTTATTCCTTTGATAACACTGGGGTAAGCTGGAAGCCTCCAATTGCTGTCTTGTAGTTCTAGCCCTTCTCTATGCTGACTTGCAGTGCCTGAATTTCTTACTTTGATTCAGCAATGTCCAATCTTCTCATCATTTCTAACGAAGGGGCAAAAAGAAACAATAGTCTACTACTGTAGTAAGCTCCCTAACAAGCAACCTCTTCAACCTCGGGTACAAATTTAGTCCCAAGTGAAGCTGAACACAGGCCTGGCACCGCCTTAAATTGTTCAGAGTATGAGGGAGCAGCTATGCAACTTTTGCTGGGTATTTATGCATAGACATTTTTCACCTTTAACAAATGCTTTCCAGAAATCTCCTTGGTAGAATGTGGCTGCATTGAAGCTGCTGTTCTAATATGACCCAACTGACATCCATTTTTTTATTCTTCTTCACCACAAAGTTCAAATTCCTCCTTGCTTTCAGAAGAATTTCCTTCTTGCTGTTCTATGTTCTTGTTATGTTCATGAATAGTAAGGCAAAAACAGTACTCAAATGAAGTGTTTGAATCCTTTAAATATTGAAGGGATTTTCAAATGACTAGTGTCCTTGACCAGATCTGTTGCATTACTACCACTGATGAGCAGAATACAGGGCTGAATAAAGAGATGTGTTCAGCATTCAGTCATGAGTGCCAAGATGAGTGTTGATGGTTTTGTATATGTCCTTTCTAATTAGTCTTTACTTCTGTACACAACCCATTGCTTCTCTCATTTTCTCCTTACATTTGCTCCCACTGGAAACGCGCTTTCGAGATGTGCTCCTGCTGTATGTGAGCTGGTACAGAGATAAAAATAATTTGTTTTTGAAAGCAAAGTACTTTTCTAGTTCAGCATACTAAGGGGGGCTGTGTAATGAGGGGAGGCACTTCTGGAAAGGTTTGTCCAGTTACTGTGTGCTTATGTGGAAACGCATATTGTCAGATGTGGGAATCCAAGGCACCTGGTTCTCAGCTTCCTCCAAATTTGGACAGTAATTGGAAAAAATATTGAGGACGCTGTAAAGGATCAGGAAGAATGTCTTTGTCATGCCCTTAAAAAAAAATGTTAGAGATTCAGAACAACTTCGTGTTGATGGAGATGATAAAATATAAATGAATGAAGTTATCAAGTGTTTTGGCTTTTTTCTGAGAAGTTTATTTTTGTCCACAGGGGATGACTCTGCATAAAAAAGCAGCAGAAGACAGGCTGGCAAGTACAGGCTCAGGACAGTCCTTCCTGGCTAGACAGAGGCAAGCCACGAGCACAAGGAGATCATACCCTGGTCATGTCCAGCCAGCAACTGCAAGGTAGAGAAGACCTAATCCCTAGAAAGAAAATTGCCCTGTGATTCAGGCCACTTCTGTTGCAAATCACAACATTAAAGGAAAAGCAACCAGCATTTTTTTCACTTTTTCCCTTGTTACCACCCTTATTTTACAGTTCAGGAAAGGATTTTATTGCGGTTTCTCATTGTTCTATAAAGGCTTTTGCTTATATTTTTGGGAGTCCATCCGTCTCTTTCTCTCTCTGCATTTTTTCTGAATGTGCCAAAGTTTTGAAAACATCTAGCTGTACAATAATGGAACCTTGAAAGTTTATATGAAGCCTGGTCTCTTACAGAAAGCCTCCTATGGGTTGTCTAACAGTGTACGTTTCCTGTCACAGTTAATATATTTGTGCCTACAAGAGTTGTCACACTTTACAAGACTGCCTTTGTTTAAAAGGAGTTAGACCCTTAATGGTGTGCTAACCAGTTGCTTCAAAGAAGACTGAAAACTCAAAACAGAAATGCAAAATTAGTATATAATATTACTGTAAAATGTTTGCATCTGAAAGGCTTACTGGAAACAAAAATAACCTTTGCTTTTTGTTTGTTTTGTTTTTTTTTTAGTTTTTAATCTCTTATATATAAAAGTTTCTTATTGTTCTTGGTGTTGAGTAGGGAAGCAGGATGATTTATTTTTTTTTTAAACTTTTGTTTATCCACTAGTGTTACCTGTTTGCTGGCAGAACTGAGTATTTTCAAATAGCTTGTTCCATTCTTCTTAATCAGTTATATGCATAACACGTAGTTTTAAAGAAACTGAAAAATATTGGAAGTGCTTTAATATGCTACTGCATCTTCTATTTTAAAATTGGCGTTTTTATTGAAATTTTACTCTTTTGGACTTGCAGTACATAATGGATCAAGGCCTAAGTTAATGTTGTTGATGTTGCTGTATTTCAGTTGTCATCCCCTGCTAAGCAACTTAATTTTAATATGTTGATTCAGGGTATAATTGTATCCGTTGCCTTACTAATGGTACCAGTGCCTTCAGGTGAGCATGTTGCTGACTTTGCTGAAAGCTGGCTGTGATTTGCTGCCTTCTTAGCATGTAGCTGGTTGAAAGTATGTTACTCTCCATTACCTTCATATTGATAAGTCAGGTGGATGGTGGCTCCAATGATTAATTTAGGCCCTGATCCTACAAAGTTCTTCTTTTTCCTTGAGTGATTCTGTGCTTCAGCTATCCTTTTTTTTTTCTTTTCCAAAGAATGGTCAGACACAAAAGGCCTGAGTATCAGGGGAAGGTTTCGTGTAGTACATCTTATTTTAAACATTTGTAATTTAGAGACTGTTTGTACCCGAATGCTGCATGCAGTCTGGTTTCTATATTTATTCTTTTAGCTTATTTTAATGCCCTTCTGAGCGAAGACATTTTTTCGTAAATACCCAATCTACAATTTATCAAGCATCTGAATAACTGTATTAATCACAAGATAGATGGGATGGGCAAAAATCATTAAACAAGCACCCCTGGATTAAAGGGCAAGGAACAGGTGAATGACACTTCTAGGTACTCTTTTATCCTCAAGTACATCATCTGTTTTAGTCTAGGCTAAGAATGCTTTCAGTATGTATCTGAAAAATCTTCAGTTCTGATCTTTTTCTACAGTCATACCGAGAGCATAGGAAGTCTATTATCTGCATATAGATTTATCTTCTTCACATTTGAAAAAAAAAAAAATTCTAAAAATTCTCTTTATTAGTTCAACATAAGAAAAATCTGGGCTATACTTGTAGGATAAAGATGAGACAGAAAAGGTATGTTCTTATGTGCAGAAAAGTAATTACGTAAAGGCAGTTCAGAACAATTTCTGTCCTTTTGTGTCTCTTACTGAGATGCCAGATGCTAGCAGGACAGAAAAGTAAATCATGGAATCGTAGGTATTACCTACCAAAGTGACCACTGTTTGTGTGAAGTCTTTTACTGATCTTTTTTTTTTGTGCAATCCATTATAGTCATTTGGAGAACTTTTTTCTATCTTGAACTTTTTACTTGTCTCCTGTGTGAACAGGAGCAAAGTGAGTTTTTTGTTCTTGTTTGAGAGTGCAGCTTTTTATATCACCTAGAGGAAGAACAAAAAAATAGCTAAAACTTCATCTTTATTTTAATGTTATCAAACTGCCAAAGCAAACTTGTGAAAGAAAGAAATATCGTGACCTTAGTGGGAGGTATTATCTTATAAATTTGTCTAAAAATTTCATTTATTGTTGCTATTAATTAGATGCATGCCTAACATAACTTGAATAAAACTACTTGCTTTTATTATTTTAACTTCTATTTTAACACTTTGCCCCCAAAGTTCTGATGACAGACAGATGCCTATGATGGCTGGGAGATGGCAGATCTTCTAACCAGTATTTGTACTTACGCTTTTAGACATGGCTCCTTTCCTCTCTTCATGGTTGCTGGCTTATTTTTCTACTCTGTGGGAATCTCCTCTTTTTAACTGGGCTTTTCTTTTCCCGTAAAATAATATGTTGAAAATACATGCAAGTGTATATTCAACAGAACTTGCATTAAGAATAAAAATATAAGAAATATATTACAATCTTACCGGTATGCTTTTAATGATAATCTTTCTATCCAGTTCCATTAACTAAGACTAAATTATTTGTTTAGTCTTTTAATGGTCATCAGTGGAAATTCAATTCTTTGTTCTTTGGCATTTTCCTTTTATTGTTTATTGCATACATCAGTTCTTGATCATTGAACATGGATGGTTCTTAAGAAATATTGCTGGTTATATAGCTTTGGAAGTAGTGTGCTATTAAAAAATAAGAGCTCAGAGTGTGACTTGAAGGAGAAATGCAGAAGAGCTAGCAGTGAATGCTGTCTATTCTTTGTATCATCAGTGAAAGAATACAGCCAAAAAAAAAAAAAAGAAAAAGGAAAAATTAAAATGGAGTCATCTTGGTACAATATATACTTTTAAGAAACTTCCAGGAAGATTTGTTTGGATGCAGCAGACTACTGACATCAAAACTATAGTGATAATTCTTAAAATATTATAGGCTGTCCTGATATATTACAGAAGCAAACAAAAAAAAACCCTGTCTAATTTCAGGGTGACCTTAAAGAGAAAAGGTTCTCCAGGACAGTGGTGAAACAGCTGAAGAATTCCTAAGAATAAGAATACATTCTCAAGTACTGTGCTGAGGATATGACATAGTAGTCTTGGGACATTTCAATTCAGTAAAAGGATATCAATTAAATACACAAAGACGTTCATTGTTTGGAGTTGAAGCATAGTTTCTCGTCTTAAAGAATGTGTGTGGTTTGGTTTCTACACTTCCATGTTCATTTGTTAGCGTAAATGAACAGACATTTAAAAAAAAAAAAGAAAAGAAAAGCATTCGAATTGCTCAGGTTTCTTACAGCATCACTTAGCCACTTGAATTGAAATGTATTTTCCAAGTGCATTGGCAACTGGAGTAATCTAATGTAAGGATTGTGAGTCCCACCCATAGTGCAAGGAGAAATAAACTGTCAGAGCACACATCTGTATATTTTATTTAAATGAAACAAATACCATATTGGCTACAATGTGTTTTTCAGTATCTCTTTGGAAATAAGCAAATGGTAATCTTGTGCTGTTCTGATGTAACATCAGAAGTAGTAACAACTCTGCAAGTGCTTTATTGCTTTTTATTCATGTAAGCAGCACCATCGGTTTCTTCATTGCATGTGAAAGAATTAACATTGACAACTCCTGCTTTATGATCATCTTACTAGTAAGTGCTGTGTGCAGGCTGTCAAGAAAATGTAAGAGGATTTGTCAATTTTAAAGTCTATGATATTTTGACAGGTGCAAGTAGCTTTTGCTTTTCCCCAGTTCTCCACTGTATTAGGCTATACACTTCATAGCTTCCTGGATGGTTTTTAGTGCATTTAATTATCTTGATATATTGATGTGTTCTGTAGATACGATAATTGGAAAATATTTTAATCTCACCACTTGATTTTCTTCTGGTTAGTGATTGAAGACAGTCCTGAATGTGGCTATTTTTATTTTTTTCCTCTGAAACAAAAAAGTTACTGAATTATACTCATTTTTTAGAGATTATTTTTCTTCCTGGACATTTTGTCATTTTGCAAGGATTGATGAGGGAGCTATTTTTGCACTCAAAGTCAGATCTATAATGCTGACTTCTTCTGGGTTTTTGCACATGTGTTTTACGTAGAATGTGTAGGCTCTTGTTTTGTAATAATACGATGTTGATAAGCTTTGACATCTCCAAAACAAGTTTAGCAAATTTTGCAGGCATTTTCCACACCTGTCTTGCGCAAATAAATAGCTAAAAAAGGTTCCTTTGACAGGAAAGCTCTTAAGTGATGTTTTCTCCACCTGGCAAAGCAAGTAGTTTTACTTCAGGGGTGTTGCCTGCAGAATAGTTTGAAAGCTAGATTGTGATTGATATATGATCTCAGGAAATCTCATGCTTACAAGGAAAACCTCTTCGAAAGTCCTTGCTTAGACCAACAGTATTAACTGATTGTGGCAGTGTAATACACTTAGTGCTCTGTTAAAATGGAGAGGTGGATCATTGTAAATGTAACAGTTTGAATGTGAAGATTGCATAGGCATGAAATTTGATGAAATGATGAGCCGCAAAAAACTGCATGCAGCCTGGATATGTCCCCTCCCAAGTAAGAGCAATCCTGCTCTCTTTTGCATTGGCAAGGATGTTGCTTTCCTACTTTGTACTTTTCATCAGGAGAAAGAAGTAGACTCATGACACTGCGTGTGCTGGTGTAGGAGCAAGAAATGACAAGGAGCAAGTCTTATTTGCACTTGGATTGACTTCAAACGAGATCGTTTATCTGAGAGCAGGCTGAAGGAAGTTCCCAGGCTGTATGTAGGATCCTAGACACATCACAGGCTGGTAACTTTGAAGGAATTGAGGAAACTGTATGGCATGACTGATTTTGTTACTTGGCTCCTGTGATGTTTCTTTGCTCTGGAAGCTCAGACAAAGAGCAGTAGCCTGTTAATAGCTGTGCAGGCTGTAAGTAAAAATAGGAGTTGATTTCTGTGGTGTGGAGGTGGAGGTGGCAGATGCAAACAACTGTTAAGGACAAAAATCTGAAGAGCAAGATGTCTTTCATAGTTTTGCTTTATGGTGGTGGTTTAAAATAAGTGGAACCTGAGTCTTTGTAGCTAGCTGTTCATTTTTTTAATTAGCTTTGAATCACAGTTGATTTAAGTATTGGAGGCTTTCCTTATTTAGGATAGAAGCTGTGATTATCAAATACAGCCACCTCAGACTTCTTTCATCTAGAATAGCAAATTCCTGTAGATTTTCTCAGCTGACAATCGTATTGCAATGTTTGGAGATTCTGATGACTTGTTCTGTTTCCACTTGACTCTGCTTTAGTGAATTCACTGAAATATTTGGCTACAAAGATGATTTTTAACATATATCAGCTCATTAAATGATTTGATGCATGAACTCAGTGATGAATGTAGATTGAAAATGAATAAATGACTGTAGATAGAGAAGCTGTAGAAAAATTGACATATGAAATAGTCCCACAGCACATTGTACCAACACTTGGCAGTATAGCCAAGGCAGCTCATGGTAAAGACTGTGATTTTAAGTCCTTATCCAGCAGTTGTTAGTGAATGATTTTGCTATTGACTTCATTACGGACCATGTTCTGATCTTTGCTTTTAGACCTTACCAAAGTAATGGGGTTGTCCTGAAGTAAATCCTGCATTAGTTGGTTTTGATGTCAAACCAAGGATTTCTGTGGGTGCTTTTGCAGTGTGTTTACAAGATCATTTTGAAAACTGCTAGCTCATCCTTCAGTAGCATTGTGTGTTGATTTCAAATTGAAATCTGTTTCTTCTGTCAGATAAAATTTTCTTGTTGCTGTTGGATCTCAGAGAATGAGCTGTATTACACGAAAGACGTTGCTAGAAGAGGGAAAGTTGGGACAGCAATGCTAGGACAGCTGGGACAGTATTTCCTGTTGGTGACTTCCTCCATTGCATCACACTAGAGAGGTTCTTGACTATCAGGTGATGTTAGAGTCTCACATTTCAGAACAAGCAAAATGGTTATTTTAATCTTCTCAAAAGCAAACATTTTTCAGCACTTTGAAGTACTATTAGCTGCTGTAGTGTGGCAAAAATCTGAAATACTGCAAGAGCAAATATTTCCATTGGCGTAAGGATTGTTCTCCAAACAGAACTGGAATCACTAAAGATTATCCCTAAGCTCAAGAGATAAGAAAATCAACATTTGTTAGCTTGTTAAAATGCTTGCATTTTAAGCATGGCCATGAAAGAAAAGAAAATCCCAAATGGAGTAATGCAGAGAGTGTTATAGTTGTGATAAAGCCATTAGACTTTTTGACCTGGATTTGAATAACGCATCCCTTACGTAGTACAGATTTTTATAAAGCAAAGATTTTAGTTCTTAGTCGTCAAAGGGGAGTAATAAGGAGAATAAACATATTTATTGAGAGTATCAGTGCTTTCGAGAGAGATCTTAAAGTTTGTATTTAACATACCAGTAAAATCTTTGAATAGTAATGAACATGACAATATAAGCCACACGACCTAGAATTTATAGTCCACTTTGTATTCTGTAGTTGCAGAAATTGTGAAAATGTGAGGTGGTGTTGACATGGCTCTGGAATATGATGTGATGAGAGGCTTGTTTGAAATGTCTAAAGGAAATAACATGGAGAAAATGTAGAAAGAATACGTGTAGGAAGGAAAAGAAACCTTAGCAGTATTAACCAGGAAGTAACATTAAGAAACCTGCAGAAAGAGAAAGCTAGGGGCAGTTAACTTAAAGTAGGTGCTCGGCAGCAGCATACTTCCCATACTTGGGAAGAGTCTGGTGTTAGACCTCAAAGTAGAGGTGCTGTGTTGCTCTTCTTACTTTGTTGATTCCATTACAAAATACTGGTTACAGACAGCAAATTGGCTAGGAAGCCTGATTGCCTCTTAAGGCTCCAGACGTACACTGAATAGGAAAAAACATGTCTGCTGAGAAATAAGATGTGGTTGGGTTTGTTTATTTTTTTGGATCACATTTGCTTTGTATGAGCAGTGTTGTTAGGGAAGCATGTTGATACATGCCTCCAGAGCTGGCTGCTGGGAAAGGGAAGCTCCTCCTTTTCTGAGGCTGCAGTGCTCTGGAATCATCCCAGCGAGCAGAAAAAATGCGGGATGACAGAGAAATTAAGGAGGTTGTAAGGTGCTGATTGACTGCTTGTCATGAAGTAGAGCTGATCAGTTCTCATGCTGAACACTGGAGGGAAGTATCCCTCTGAGAAATAATCCACCAAGGTAAGAATGAGCCTTCAGTTATTTGTAACTAGAATATTTTGGACTGACAATAAAATTAAAGTCACTCCTGTGCAGACAGGTCATCTGCAGAATAATCTGACCTGGTCTGGAGGCAGTGCAGAGGAAACAACAGGTTATGTTAGGGGAATGTACTATCGTATTGCACATTTGTCATCTTCCGGAGTATTGCTGCCTTCACAGGTAGATTTTGCAAGTCTTGATTCATCTTTAGAGGTACTCAAAGACGCAAAGAAATCAACAGGCGATTATTTTAGAACAGTGTAAGAACTGCTTGTTTGAAAAGGGCACTCAAATGAATCAGGGGATGTGATACGTCCCTGAAAGAGAGCATACTCTCCAAAGTTGATAAGACCTCTTTAGAAGTGCTAGTGTCCCAAAGAAAAGCCTATCATATCACGTTTATGTACAACAGGGCACCTGAGGCACTCCTAAACAGTAAGTCTGAACGATGTACTGGAGATGCTCCAAAAGTAATGCCTCCTGTTTTATGATGTTGGTCCATGACATCAGAGGTGAATGTTGGTAGTGCAGCAGTAGAGGTGGATCCTTCCCACCAACATCTCGTTACATGTTGTTGCTGCGTGACTGATGGCAGCAGAGGAGCACTCTGACACAGTGGTGTCTGAATGCAGGAGTGTAGGAAAGACAGAGGTGTGTAGCTTAATTCCTTCATGGGGAAAAAATGGCACCCACTGACATTCATCTATACTTGGTGAATGTTTGTGGAGACCAACCAAAAAAAAAGAGTGATTTGTAGCTGAGAGTGTGCTCAGTTAGTGTTATTGTACTCTTTCTATCTGTTATCATTTCTGTGAAAATAAATAGGAGGCATTACTTTTGGAGCAACCCACATAATAGGTGAATTATAAAAAGTAGTATAAAAACTGATCTATACACAGTACAATAGATGTATTCTTATGTAGGATGAACTTTTCTTTTTCTACTGACTATCTGCAGTGATATTAATGTAGCTAATCCTGAACTCTGTAACTTTCTGTGCTCGGGCAGGCAGTGCAAAGCTAGCATAACTGCACATCTCAGACAGTAATCACTCCAATATACACTCAAGGCCTGCTTTGAATGTGTTTTTTAAAGCATTTTCTATTTTTGTTCCATTTGATTTTTGTATGTATCTTTGTTTTCAACTACAGTGAGTGTTCTGGGTTGCTGGATGAGAAGAAAAAAATAGATTTGCAGGCTGCAGAACCTGTAGCTGAAGGGTGGCGTTGTTTTTTTGTTATTTTTCACAAGTCCTTGCATTTAGCTATAAGTATTCTTCATTCTGGGTTTTCCTGTCACAGGAACTGTCCTCAAACCATGCTTGATCCCATGCAGTTCTAGAGTGGAAGAGGGAAGGAAAGCAACAGTTTGCACAGCATGATTTCAGTTTGGTGGAGATACTTTTTGTTGTCATCACCATGAGTGAAAATGAGAAGGGGCAGTTAGTGCTGTGCCATGCTGTGTTACGGCGGGAATCTGAAAGCGCTGTAGCCATGTAGTAAACTTCTCCCACTTCTCAAGTTCAGTTGCCATGAGGAAGAGTTACCAGCAAAGATAGAGCAATGTGCCAACCTATCTGGCTGTTCTCCAGACTTAGCTTCATTCACACAGTACTGTGATGTGCCCTTAGTGCTGCTCAGTGGCACCTGCTCTGTGTATTTTAACAAGAATACCTTCCATATTCTTGTTATTAAAACCTGGTTTTGCAATTAATGGAACTTGCCGGGATAAGGTGGCACTGATGCTGTTTTAACATCGTGCACAGGATTAGCTTTAGTGAACAATTAAAGTATTCATTGGCGTTCCGAGCTTGAAGGCTCAGGCAGAGCCGTTCTGACCCTGATTGTGTTTTAGTGTATGGCTGTGCACAGCATCGGACAGGCAACTTTCACTTTGTATTCTGTTGTGTTTTTTCAACTAGTTATGAGCAGCAGGAATGCCAGAAGAGCCTCCTTAGTTTCCATAGCTGTGTTAGTTGAGAATGGTGCCCTGCGGGACTTCATGCAAAAAAGGTCTAAATTTTACTGAACTATTTCTAAATTAAGGCTTTGTTCAAAGCTGCTTTGTCTCTCTTTCCACTTTTGACATATAATCTTCCTGTAAATTTAAGAGTTGCTCTGGCAAAGATGTTTGCCCCATGAATTTGCGCAGCTGTAAGGAGAGGCAGCCTTACTGAGCTACTTTGCAAATGCCTGTTCTGTTCTGTTGTCTTTTTTTTTTTTAATGATAATGTTATCTGCTTTTTAACTTTCTTCTTTATTCTTTTATTTGCAGTGATGTGGTTGCATGACCTGCAACATTATTGTAACAGGGACTGTTCAGTGCATGACTTGCTTTTCTGTCCAGACTGCATAACCAAAACTTAACCAGTTCTACACTTACGGGCATCTGATTTCAAAGGGAGATCTACTTGCAGAGGAGCTTGCCATCTTGGGGAGTGGCTTTCCCATTTTCCGCTTCCATTTACTCTTTCTCTTCACAAAAAGTCTCCTATGGGGCTAAAAGAGCGGAAATCCAGTATTCAGAACTCTACAGGAGGCATTCTGCAAACTGACAGAGCACTGTCAGCTCTACATATACTTCTGTCTGTCCGTTTAATTCTGATTGATTAACAGCATTAACACACAGACTTCCTGCAACATTTGCATATTCTGAACTATAAAAATCTAGTCTTAATGAGTTCCTAAAAATGCCTTTTGGTGACTCTTAAAACTTCAAAGCACCTGCACCCTTAAAGGATATACCTTTAAATAAATTAAAAATGAAGTTGAGGAGGTGTGTTACCAGGAGGAGTGGCTGCTTGGCCAGCCCATCTTCCTTAGGAAGCCAAGCAAGGTTCATCAGATAAACTCTGAGACAGGCAAACGACTGTGCAGTCCTTAGTTCACAGACACTGCCTGCTTCCTTACTATGTATATACACCGTAGATTATGGCTGTTGTATTTTTCTCTATATATTTTAGCCGTGTTGTCTGTTTCTTTCAGAAATTTATTTCCACTCTGTGTACAATTGTTAAACAATCCAAGGAAAGTACGTGAATGGGGATAAACATGAAAGCTGGCCACACTTTCAGTATTATGCAGATTGTCCTTGACAGTTTATAATTTGGGTTGTTTATATTTTACCTGTACTATTTTTTTTCTCTCATTATTGCAGTCTTAGCTATTTCATTTCCAGTTGCACTAGTTTGGCTGTTTCTTTGTATTACTAAGTTTAGCTATAAGATTTTTGCAATATTTAGACAGTATAACTCAAAATGCTTCGTGCTGCCTTTATTAATTTTTAAAAGCTGCTTATTTAATATTTTTAAATATCTGCACATTTGTACTACTGTATCTTTGTTCTGTGCTGGGTGCCCAGTACTGGCAAGATCCAGAAGGCAAGGGAGTACTGTCGTGGTGTAAGTTAGGGTGTTTGTTGTGTAGTAGTTAGCATGTAACAGGTCAGATGAGGCCACAGGGCCCTCCACAACATCTGAAAAGAATCCGAACGAAGAAAACCATAAGTTTGTTTGGTTGAAGTCCAGTTCTTGAGAAACCCCATTCTTGCTCACTTGGATCTTAATCCTGCAAAAATATATGCATGAGCTTACTCCAGGAATAGTTTTGCTTATTCAGGCGGTAGTGTATCGGTGAGCCCTGTTTTCCACCTGAGCACCCCTGTATTGGAGACATGCTGTGCCCGTCCGTCCCTGCAGGCACCTGTGGTCTTGAAAGGCTGTGCCCTCGCGTTGGGACGCCAGAGGTGCTCGGCCCTCACAGACCCCTGTGCTGGGACACCTGAGGCGCTCGGCCCTCAGGCACTGTGCCTGCTGCAGCAGAGAGCTGGAGAACAGGTAGGGCCCGTCCCCGTGCCACCTCAGCAGGGTAGGGCAGGTTGGGCTGCAGAAGGCCGTGCAGGAGTCGGAGAGCCGGCGTGAGGATCCCAGTTAGAAGCATGTGCTGGGTTCCCTCCTGGACACCGTGCCAGACACCATAGCAGACAGGGAGCCTGCGGCTGACAGCCCATCGGGACTCCCACATGGGGATATGTCTTTCCTGGTCCACCAGGGCCTGGGGCAGTGACGTCTGATGTGAGCTGCAGGACAGATCAGGGCCGTGACGAGTCACACGTTCCTGCAGCAGTGCCAGCGGCACTTCCATCGGACTGAGCCTAGCAGAGCTAAAGGGTTTTCGTCTCTCCAGGTCCTAGCCATCGATCCCTCGCTCTGTGTCAGGGCAAGCTTTATAGAAAAACCTCCTTTCTGTTGTGTGTGAGGCATAGTTTGTTTCCCATCGCCAGCACAGCTTCAGCTGGGAGCACCCTTCTCCAGGCCGAGCTGGGTGCGGGGCCAGGGCGGCCCTGCGCAGGGTGTGCGGGGATAGCTGTTTGTCACACCTGCCTGCAAGGGCATCCCAAGCTGAAGCTGAGCTGTACCTCATTTCTCCATGTGGTCTGTGCGGTTAGAAACTACATATCAGTTGTTCTTGAGCCTGAAGACATTTATATGTAACTGTGTTTAGCTTGACAAAGCGTGTTTGAGTTCACCGAAGCGGCGGCGAAGTGCCACGTCTCTGCGTGACCTCCAGCATGTCTCTGGTGTACTAACTTCATTTATGCTGCGTAGAAACTCTTCTACTTCCTTCATAGCAGCTTGTTTGACAGTCCCAAATTAAGTGTTGACCAATTATCAAAGTAACTGTTTGTGAAGTTGACAGTGATATATTTTCTGTAAAGTAATGGATTTATAGAGTGTCAAAACATAAATTTCCCATTTCGGTTCATCTATGAATTGTGTAACTACCAGATTGTCATGGTAGCAGTATTAATATACATATCTGTACATAGACAAAAAAAAAAAATACTCGGTAATGGTCATTAGAATCAAAAGGTTTAATATTTTTTCCCAGTCAAATACACTAATGCTTCCAAGGTTACAGAAGAGTGTACAGTTGTTAAACAAGTTGTAAATAAAGGCTTATATAAAATAAAAGTGCTTGTTTTGCCTTTCTTTGGTGCTGAATTGCTGAAGCTGAGGCAAACACACAGTTCATGATCAAGATACCGGTTGGAGCCTGAAGTGCTGTTTGCAGTAAGCGATGACGGGTGCTGGTAGCAGCCTTTACACTCAGTCGCTGCTTAGCACAGACTTCAGCAGAGGGGGAAGAATGCAGATAATGTGACCCTTGCCTTTGAAGAACACTTATGTCAGCCACTGCAGAACAAGCTACCTGTATGCTTTCCTTCTGGAAAGACGAAGGCTGACCTACGGATGTAACAGAACTTCATCTTGCTAATGGAAATTTAGCTCTAGAGATAACAAAGCATGAAAAAACCTCTCTGCTGCTATGGATGGGAACAGTTGTCCTTTATTTCTGCATTAATAAGCAGCTTTGCTCTTTGGGGTGGGAGGGCTGAGGCAGGCAGTGTTGGATGTGAGTGAATATTGCTTATGAGAGGACAACAGCTAGTGAGAGACACGGGGCCTGTATGTGCGTCATGTGTGATGTTGGGGCTGAGAAGGATGTGCAGAGATCATGAAGCCTCTGCAGCAAGGAAGAAACACCCTTGGTGAAAGTAGGGCCAATGGACGGAGGGCTGGCCACGGGGAAGAGGAGACAGGCCCCTAATAACAGGGTGTGAGACCTGTAGTGAAAGCCCGAGCCAGCAGCTACAGTTTTCCTTCACATTTGTCCTTTTGCATTTCCCCAGCAGCCTTTGAGGACAGAACGGTTGGAGTCAGCTGCACATCCTATTTATTTGTGTGAAGTGAAGCTCAGATGAGCCAGGGTAGGTAGATAGGAGAGGAAGTGATAGACCTGTAAGAAGTCATCAAGGAGGCTGCTCCTAGCTCATGTCCTGAGGCCCGGGAGGCAGTGGAGCTCTCTGTGATGCTAGCAGGGGAGCCCTTTCACCTCTTCCCCCACGGGCAAACACCTCTGCATGCAAAATGCCTGCACCTATGACGTGCACTTTCCGCATGAAGTTAGCCTTCAGGAGTTGCTCAGAGCACACCTCCATGTCTACAGGAAAGGCCTCATGGAGCTGGGGAGGAGAGTGGAAGAAAGACCAGCTCCTTCCCCAGAGCACCTGAGACTTCCCAAAAACAGCCCACATCACCAGTCCCACGCCCAGCCCCCAAAGGACAGTGAAGGCAGGCAGCACTTTACTGGCAAAGTTAAAGAAGAGGTGGATGGGAAGCTAAAACACATTTTCATTCTGTTTGTCATGTCATGTTGTGCAAATGTTTTTCTTTGATGTTGTATTATTACAGATTTAAAAAAAAAAGAAACAAAAAAGCTCTTGAATAAAGCAGATCACAGGAGTTTATAACACATCCTGAAGATGGTGGAATTCCAAATTTCCAGTGGACACTCAGCTTGCTGACTTGCTTCCCTTGCACCATCAAATAAGCCTTTGTATCTCAGCTGCTATTTTGGTAATAGAAACATGCCTTCCACCTGCCCCAAACACACTCATTTGCAGTCTTGCTTGCTCCAGACCAACGTCTGGCTGAACTGCTTCCTTTCCAGCAGTGTGAGGAGTGCTGTGTGCCACCACACGAGGCATAACTCAGCTGATGATTGGCCCAGCAAGGCTCTGCTGCCCAGCTGCGAAGCTGCGCATTAAGGAAGCACGTATTCATTCGAAACCTTTGTGAACACTTCCACCAGTTTGATAGAATGGTTTGGGCTGGAAGGGACCCCAAGGATCATCAGGTTCCAACCCCCCAGCTGCAGTCAGGGTTGCCAACCACTAGATCAGATACTAGGTCAGGTTGCCCAAGCCCCCATCCAACCTGGCCTCAAAAACCTCCAGGGATGAGGCATCCACCTCTCTGGGCGGCCTGTTGCAGCACCTCACCCTCCTGAGAGAAAACTTCCCAGACACCTAATCTAAATTTTACCTCCTTCAGTTTAAAGCCATTCCTCTTCGTCCTAACACTGTGAACCCGTGTAAAAAATTGATTTCCCTCATTTGTAAATCTATTTTTAAATACTGGAATGCTGCAGTGAGGTCTCCCAACCTTCTCCAGGCTGACCAAGACCAGCTCCCTCAACCTGTCTTCAGAGAGAAGGTGTTGCAGCCCTCTAAGCATCTTCTTGGCCGCCTTTGGACCGTCTTCAACAGCTCCATATCTTTTCCATACTGGGGGCCCCAAACCTGGATGAAGTACTCCAGGTGGGGCCTCACAAAGGCAGAGAGGGACAATCCTTTCCCTTTCCCTTCTGCCACTCCTCCGCTGATGCAGCCTGGGACACTGTCGGCCTTCTGCTCTGCAGGCACACACTGCTGGCTCGTGTCAGTTTTAGACTCCCAAGCCCGTCCTGCCCGGGCTGCTCCCAGGGAGCTCCCCCAGTTCATGCTCATCCCTGGGATTGCCTCAGCCCAAGTGCAGCACCTTGCACTTGCCCTTGTTTAATTATATTCGGATCCCTCTGGATGGCATCCCTTTCTTCTGCTGTGTCAACTGTATTGCTCAGCATGGAGTCATCAGCAAACTTGCTGAAGGTGCACTCAATCCCACATCATTGATTAAAATGCCGAAGTGCACTGGTCCCAAGACAGACCCCTGGGGAATACCACTCATCACCAGCCTCCACGTGGACACTGAGCCACTGACCACAACGCTGTGGCTGCAGCCTTCCAACCAATTCACCACCCTTCAAAAGCGTCTCTCTGCAATTTAGAAATAAGGAGTCTATGAATAGTAGCGATGGATGAACACACACACAGGCTCCACTGAACTCCAAGCATACTCCCTGGCCTGAGATGGTAGGGGGTGATTGACTGCTGTTGTTTTTTTTCACCCCACTGGTTATGGGTGATGCCTAGGCATACCTTTAACTGCAAGTCACCATATGCTCTGTTTCTGAGCACAGATGGTATTGGTTTACATCCCCCAAGTGGAGTCCAGAAATGATGCCAATGTTAAGAGAGCAGCCACACAGATGCAGTCAGGGCTCATGCTGAGGAGAGTCTGCTCTACACGTACTTTTTCCTTATGTGAAGTTGGATCCACCTACCTGCGGGGAGGCTGGGATTGCAGCCTTCTTCATCTGCCACAGTGTGCAAGTTGCTAACTGCATGCACAAAAATTGCCCAGCACTTCTACGTGAACTGACCTTGTATACAAGGACAGCTTCAGAAAATCCTGGAGCAGAATTGTGCATAATACATCAACAACAAAGAAAATCAACCAAACAACAGTCTTGAAAATGCTTTATTGAACCGTGTGTCTTACTGTAATGTGCAGAAGATGTGGTTGTAAAGACTACAGCTTGAAAATCTTTTGAAAATCCTCAACAATCAATCAAAAAAAATAAAAATCCCTAGTTGGGGTAAAACTTTAGGAATAACCAGAGGCCTTAGGTAAAGTTTCCTTTGAAACATTTTCTGTTGCAGAGACTAAAAGAAAACAAAGCTAGTACTGCTCTAGGGGGAAACAATCAGGATTTGAGGATTTAAAAAAAAAAGATGAACTTAAAGGCAGTCTACAGGGTTGCTTCTTTTGCTGCGGTTATTTTGGATTAGCATACACGTCACAGTTCTGCTGAGAACACCACCTGGCGTTCACGTCTGTAAGTTTACTCTAATGCTAGCAGTGCTGCAAAGATGGATGGGCAGAGAAAGAGAGCGGGGAGAAGTGAGAAAGGCTGGGAAGACATCATTATGAGATAAGCCTACGGTTTCTTCGTTGTTTTTGTTGTTGTTTTTAATATCTGAAGCTGTGTGCTGCTTCTGTTTTTTATAATCTACCTTTACATTTAGAAAAACAGAACAAAACAAAAAAGGAAAGAAAGCCAAAACCAAACACACTCTTTCTGTCCCTGCCGCGGGGCTATTATGGACATGGATGCACAGAACACTGCACTTTTTGTTTAAACCAGGAAGGCTAGCAGTATAGGCATAGAGGTGGCACAATTCCACTAAAAGGCTTTCAAAACTTTTTTTTTTTTTTTTTTTTTTTTTTACACCAGCAAAAGTAACCAAAAGAAACAATAAATAGAAGGTGCTAAAGTTAGCATTAATAATTTGTTTGCGATATATGGACAATCTGGGGATCCAAATCCTCAAGCTCTCCTGATACTACCAGGTCTCTGCAAACTATGAAGAGAATACATAAATAACTCAAAATATGATCAAGAAGGCTGTGAAAGGCTTTTTAAACTAAGACAATACGATCCAGGTTAACTTTTTTTTTTTTTAAAAAAAAAAAAACAACACAGTGAATATATGAATCATCTACACCTGAATAAAACATGTTTAACAATAAAAAAAATTAACAACCACAAAAAACAAACGTTAAACAAAAGTGAACATCATTTGACTTCAGGGCACACAAAAGCCCTTTGCAGTAGCTTCCAGCAGTGGCCTTATTGCTGTGTCTCCTACAGATGCATAAAATGCAGTTCAACTCCACACTGACATGATGGCCGACAGGGCAACATAGTGATCGCATACAGCAAAATGCCACACCCTGGTCACGACAATACAACCCACTGCAGTTTCCATCCTGTGCAGGAACAGCACGTAAGATGTCATTCTGTCACATATTATTCAAAAGCTACTTTGTGGCTACAAACCACACTAACTTTTTTGCTGGGTAACCTCTGAATAATGGGAAAGCTTTGGGTTTTATAGTTTTACTTCCTTGTATTTAAATTTTTAAATGACAAGGTCACTAAAACTCATGCACGCTGCAAAAAACGTCATGCAGTAGTTAAGGTAAACCATCCAAGCATTTTTTATTCATTAATATTCATAAATACACACAGCAGCTTCATTAGAGATTTTTCATTTTTTCCTCTTCAGTTTGAATGTGGAGTATTAGGAGAGCCTTTTGCATGTCAAGGTACAGGACACAGAGCCTTTTGCTCTGCACCGCAACCTACATTTACCTGCTAGAAGTAAAAATTAGTTAAGTGGAAATGATTATCATATATATCTTTTCTCTCTTTCTTTTTAATGTACACAACGTAACAAGAGTGACAGACCTGAAATTACAATCACCAAAACAAACCCAAGATAGTTGTTGTCCACTTTCATTGGCAAATACAGCACAGAGGACATTGTCTGCAAAGTGGGATGTCATCAAAGAGGAGGTGGAGGAGGCTCGTTTCCTTTATTACTCTCTTTTAAATTTAGGTTTTCTAAAGCAACATCTAGAGGCATAATATCTACACAGCCCATAGCACCAAAATCGGCAATTTCCCCCCTCTCATCCTCATCTGAGGAGGAACTTTCTTCCTGCATCAAAGTGGACAGTAGAAGCTCCTGAACAAACAGGCTGCGGTCCGCCCGTTCGCTCTCCATTGACTGACGCTCTGCTTCCGACATCTTCGGATCATTCAACCTGTATGGCAGCAGGAAAAGGAGACGGGCAGTTGGTGAAAGCCTGTTTCTCTGATGACGCTTCCGACGCGTGCGCTCACAACCCTATCCATCAGGACACTGTTGCTGTGCCCTTCTCACACACACAGCTCTGCACGCCTCTGGAAAACAATCCCCTGCCCAGTCACTACAACAGCTTTCACCAGGACAAGCCCTAAAGATAAATGCAAAACCGTATACAAGGGGGCCTGATACGCAAGGGAGTCTTTCAGGGAAGGCTGATGGAATTTCCTACATACCTGTTATGGGCCAGGTCAGCGTCTAGGTGTACATATGCAATAGAATACATCACCCTGTGTGTACTACCTATGGATTCCCACCAGACAATACAATGTTCACAGTCCAAACAAAGCAGAGTACGTTAAGAGATTTGATGAGAGATCCGGCAGAAGTCCCCTGCCTGAAGTAGGTTACACAGCTAAAACTCAGAACTAGCCTCCTTTTTAAGGCTTACAGAAATCCATATTCACATCTAACTGTTCAAATACAGTCACCTCTTAAATACATTCCTAGGTGCAGAAAAAACTATACAGCGCAGCTGTGAGTTTCTCTTTCCTTTCTGCAACCTTTAGGGCACTAAACCCAAAGTTGGCTTTCCAAATGCAGAGTAATTCCCATCAGGTCGCCTACGAACTGCTACTCTCGGTTATTAAATTACTACTAGAAATATGGATTACGCAAGTTCTAGTGAACATTTAAATATGAACACCCAATTACATGTAAATACAAGGGGAAAACCTCCAAGCACATTACTTATAATCACGGTACACAAAGTTCCACTGTACTCCGACTCTAGCAGGACCCAGAAAGAGTGAAATGCTAAGAGATGTATGCTGAAGTGGACAGAACAAGTTACCTTGTAAGAAGAAACTGGGAATTCTGGATAGTCTGCTGACTGTTTTCTGTATTAGATGTGTTGGTTGTTGTTGCAGATTGTGTAATAGTGGTGTTGACATTGATCGTGTTGGTGCGTCTAGTTGCATTGCGTGCAGTCTCCAGTTGTTGTCTCGCTGCTTGTGCATGTTGTCGTTCCAACTGCAGTTGCATCTGCAGCTGCTGTAACTGAGAAGCAGAAGGGCTAGAGGAATTGATCTGTCCTCCTGCAGAACGCCTCACGCCTGATAACTGAGATAAAAGCTCTGCCAGAGAAGAGAAAAGTTTCTGTGATGAAACATCTGAAGTGACTATTACACAACAGAATGAATACACCCTGAATTCCAGGGCATCAATACATTTTTGTCTATCAATGGAAACGAAGTACAAATTATGTTAGAAAACTCATGAAACTCTTTTAGAAAGTCTCGGTATTCAATGTTTCAAAGCGTAAGGAAGATGCAGATTTGTTCTAACAGGAGAGCCAATCTACAGAGAATGCCTGGCAAATGATGACCTCTGCAGCAATCTCTGAAGCTCCACATCACAACATAGCAACTGACTAGGAAAATACTTCATTTTGGCTTTTGTTATTGATTTTATTTTATTCTCAACAAACACGCTCCCAAAACACAGGTTTTACCATCTAACAACCCCTAGGGGAAGATATGCTCTGTAAAAGAAATACCACGCCATCAGTTCTAATACTTAGTAAAAATTATTTTGTTATGAAAATTTATTCAAGATCTGCCTCACAAAGCCACTGTCTACTTCTGCCTGATGATAGGGAATGCCCAGCAATTAAGGAGTACAACCATAAGTCTTCTCTTCAGCGGTGGGTTTATAGCAAATAGCTGCACTCTGAAATTAAAACCAGCAGTAAACCACTGCTCAGGGTATCACTGCAGAATCCCTTAGTCATTTCTTTGCTGTAACAGATGTAAGGGCAGAGGGCGTAGGGGACAACATTGCCAACCTGTAATAGTTTTCCTTCCATTGCACTAATAAAAAACAACGCTTTTAAGTAAGTTTTCTTAGGAGGAACACAGAGAAATGCAGTTATTTTCTATGTCAGAAACTCAGAACAGTGAAGTTTTGCTTTTCGTTTTTGTTTGTAAACCAGCACTATCAATTCCATATCTTTAATTCAATTATAATCACTACACAGTATCACAAGGAGAAAAAAAAGATGTGAAAACGTAGCAGGTGCTCTACGTTTCATTATTTTCAAACAGAAAACTTCTAGTTGTCTTCTCAGTTCATCATTTCACTGAAAGAGAAGACATATCAAACTATTAGACAAGATATAGATCGATTTATTCTCACTTTAAGTTAAGCATAAGCTGATGTTTACTAGCTACTTATACTTGGAAGCAGCTGAGAGCTTGAGATAAAAGCCTCAGTAAGAGAAGACAACCGTGGCAGACCACAACTGAACCTTAAAAGCAAAAACACAGCACCAATCAAGAGAAGTTCAGATGAATAACATTTCATCCAATATTTAACTTCCCCATGCACATGTCAGTACCCCGGTGACGGTACTGACAAGCATCACCAGAGACTCCACATATATCTGAACTGAATTACAAGGGCTGCAACAAAATAATGCTCCCAATTTTATTGTTCAGTCCACAGTGTCAGTGGGCAGATGGTGGCAATAAGGCAGCAGAGGTTGAACCTTCCCCACTATACTCCAGTACGTTTTGCTCTGGGTGACAAATGGCAGAGGGCAGTCTGACAGAATGACGCCTAACATGGAGGTGCTGATGAAGCAAAAAGCGTATCACTGAATTCCTCCATGTGGGAAAAAAACAGCACCCACTGACATAAACTGACATGTGGTGAACATCAATTTATTTTTATGAAGATCAAACAGTAGATGGGAGCACAGTGAGGCAGTGGGCGGTGTGTTTCAGCAGTGGCACAGCAATGTAAAAGACAAGAAATGTTCAGAATTGCTGTCGCACCAGAAAATGAGGGCTGTCTGAACCAGCTCATCCCCATGAATCAGCAGGTTACGACAAGGGAGCAGGCTACAGAGCTGAATATCAGCTTCAGTGCATTGGAAACAGTGGTGGCACATTGGAATATCGCAAAGTCTGCGGCAGGTGGGTCCCACGGCTGCTCATACAGGAGCAGAAAGAACAGGTCGGGACCCACTGAACCAATGTGAGGCTGAAGGTGGAGGTTTCCTGGATCACATCATTACTGGTGATGAGACGCGGCGTCGCCACTGCGGGCCTGAGTCAAAATGGCAGTCCACAGAGTGGTGATGCGAGTTCCTCAGCAAAGAAAACACTCAAGGTGAAGCCCTCAGTGGGTGAAGTAATGCGCACTGTAGTTTGGGATAACAAAGGGCTCCTGGAACTGGAACAGACCATCAGCTCTGACCACTAAATCGCAACACTGGCTAAGCTGAAGGCTGGAACATCCAGAGTCAGGTCAGAGAACAGCAACGCAGTAATGCCAGGCCCTAAAGCAGTTTGGAGACCACAGAGCACACTGCCAGTCCATTGCCAATCCTGGCTGGACCTGCCTTACAACACCCACCACATCGTCCAAATTTGGCCCTTCTTCACTTCCGTCTGTTAAGGCCAACAAAAGACCGACTGCACAGGCAACATCTTAGCAGCAACACTGTGATAGCAGCTGTGGAACAGTGAATCACGTCCACTGATGTAGATTTTTAATGAGCACAGCATGCAGGCTCTTGTTCATGACTGAAATGCATGGCTATTAGTGGTGACTGTGTGAAAAAAAAAAAAAGTGTTTTGTAGCTGAAATTTTTCTCTATTAAATAGTGTTATTGCACTCTTTATCTGTCATACTTTACTTAAATAATCATTACTTTCAGAGCCATCTACACTCCAAGAGGTCTTGTACTCCAAGATCAAAGAATAATGACACACAAATATCCTCCCTTCTGGGATGAACTCTAGTTCTTCTCAGACCCTTCAGGAACCTCACAGAATCATACAACAGCCCAGAATGAAAGGGATCTCAATCACAAGGTGCAACTTTTCAAGAGGAAAGGTATCCTAGACAAGATTATGTACCATCCTGTCCCCTCTCACCTTGAAAACCTCAAATTAAAAGAGATTCAGCCACATCTCTGGGAACTGTTCCCAGTGACTGATGGCTCCCCCTGCAAAAATTTATTTTTTCCTTTGTACCAAGATTAAATCTCTCCTGGTACATCCTGTTCCTGGTGTCCTCTGTTCTTCCACATGGCTCCTTGAGAAAAGAGCCTCTGTCTTCTCTGTAGCTGCCCCTTAAATACTGGAATACTGTGATGACATCTACTCTGAACCCACCCTTCTCCAGGGAGCAAAGACCAACTACTTCAGTCTTTCCTCATACAACAATTTTTCTGACACTCTTATCATCTTCATGGTCCTCCTCTGGATCCTCTCTCATCTGTCCATTTCTTTTTGAACTCTGGAGACCAGGAGTATACCAAAGTATTCCAGGGGAGGCCTGACAAGTCCTTAGTGAGATGATCAAATCTCTCTCTCTCTGCTATGAATGCCCTGGGAAATGCAGCTCAGGATTCAGCTTGCCATTCTTGCTGCAGTGGTGCCCACGTTGACTGATTCAGCTCTGTGCCTACCAGGACTCCAGCTCTCCTTCAGCAGGGCTACTCCCAGCCATACAAATACAAGACTGTACTGGGCTCTTTGGTCATGGTCATGCCACCCTAGATGCAGGACACAGTCCACCTCATCACCCACTCTGGTGTTTCAGCAAACATGCTGCGAGTGCATCATGCAGATGATTTATTAAAGTCGATTAGCATGGGGTTCAGTACTGATTCCTGGGTGACCTCACGTGTGAGAGGATATAGCTAGAGTAAAAGACATTGATCACCACTCTGAGCATGACCTCATTTAACTTTCCCTCTTTTGCCAGCATGCTCTTTCAGGTCACAGAAAGCCAGGGGAGTACCAGAGCCAGTAGAAGGAAGGCTAGGGGATTACATTTAAGCAGACATAGCTCCCCTCTCATGTGTAATGGTTAATTAAGCTGGACGGCTACCTCTAAAGATTAAGAAGTCTTAATCTTGAAGTAGGAAGTTCCGGTTTACACATTTATGTCTACTCAGCAGCTGAAGGTAGATTATGGCAGTTCTGATGTTGCCTTGACACAGGCATGGTCAAAAGATCACAGTATAAAAATATTCATATTTCTAACAAGGAAAAGGCTATATTTGTTATTTTAAGTTGTCTTTGTCTATTTTTGATTCCTGTAAAAAATGTTTATTTTCAAATTAAACATACAGTGAAGAAGTTTTTCTAAAAATCCTAAACGCTTCTTGATTTGCTGGTTTTAAAAGTGAGATGCTCTTCCTCTCATCAGAGGGTTTCTAAACCTGACCAAAACATGCTACAAATGCTTGTAACAGTACATTTGTGTAAGAATTTACAAGTACATCATAAAAAATAGCTATGATATTATATTAAAAAAAAAAAAAAACAGACTTGCTAAAGCTTGAATGCAATTTGAATGTGTTTTCAATGTCTGTTAACAATATTCATGTAATTTCACCTTCAAAGTCTACAGCTGGTACTAAAAACAAATCAAGACAGAAAATCTTGTCCATAAACACCTTCATCCCACAACAAATCAGGACGATATATACTAAAGTAGTCAATAGAAGCTGGACACAATCACAGTTAAAGAATAAAGAGCGCCTGTGAATAACAAGCTTTCGGGATACATCCTGCACTCTAGAATTAAAAGCACTGTCTACTTCAGCTTCAGAAGACCACAGGCCAGAGAACTGTTCATCAGCACACAGCCAGTCACACCTGCATGTATAATGAGTGCAGTTTCGGCACAACAAAAAGCAAAGCAATCATTATCGCACTGGATTTTCCTTCTTTGCATAAGGAGGGTAAAATCCAAAGGTACAGCTCTTACCAGCTATAGGATCCATGGCTTCTCTATTGCTTGGAGAATACGAACTCTGAGAAGATGAAAGCCCTCCAGGGGAACTGCTAGTAAAGTGCATGTTTGATCTACGTGCACGAGGGCCCCCCAATCCCCGACCTGGGTGAAACATTCGACGTACATGCCGAACACCACTGGATTCATCATAATAAACAAGTTAAGAAAGCAGAACTACTTGGTATTGGTTATGAAATTACTATTGTATCTGCTGTATAAAACACTCTAGGTACGCTGTTCCTACATGAAAGCTTTACCTTCTAGAGCATAGCTGAGATGCACTGTAGCTATGGTGCAAGCTGGACATACAGACATGCACTCAAGACAATCAGGGCTGTGCACGGTAAATGCCTCACACTCTTCAGTTTTTTAATACATCTAAGAAGCATCAAGATTGATTTTTTTTTTTAATCAAAGTTTTCTACCAAGTAATCTTAGCTTTTATCTTAACTTCTCACACCTTTTGCCAAACTTCTTAGACATGGGTTTTATTCCCCCCTTCTTCATTTTTACATTAAATACTAAAAATAAAGATCTTACGGCCATTCCTACCAGAAGTAGATGGCAATTACTGCATTCCTTTCAATTCCTATACTTTAAGCAACTAGATACCAAAATTTTCAGCACTTCAACCTTAAAACTTTGCATGTTTCCAGAATATTCAGCACTTTTATCACACCCCTTCACTTTACCTCTCCTTTTTTAGCCAAACAAATGCCATAAATTCTACAAATGACTCCTGTCCTTTCCTCTTTCCCCTGCCTTGCCATCTCATGCTTAATTTTCAAGTCATATCTTAGCAGGCTCTCAAATTATGACAAAAAATTATTTAAAGAATATTTTTGTCATAAAGTTAATACTCATACTTTCAAAAAGCAGTCAAGAATTCCCCTCATTTTGGAAATCATTTATATAAGTAATTATTGAAAATGAAATAATGTACTTTGAATTTTACTGAGATTTTAGCTTAGATCCCCTTGCTTGGCCAGAGCTACCACACTCAGCACTCAGGCTTCTCCTGACCGCTGACAGTCCTGCTTCTTTCCACAAAACTAGGGATGACTGCTTTTCTGCAGCTTTGCATTATTCATTACTCCTTTACATAAGCAATAAACACTAACTCCTTTACAATGATCCAAGTACTGTGCAGTGATTAACACTCACATTTAGTCTGTCCTGACTCTAAACCATGATTAATACTATGAAGCTGAAAGGTAATCAAACACAATCATAAATGAAATGCAGACAGCCCCATAAAATCCTTCTGTCAGCAACTTTTTTCCCTTTAAAATATTTTGAAGAACGACAAAAAAAAAAAAAAGATGTCAACAGAGCAGTATGCTTATTTGCTTAATGAGATGGCACAGAAAAAATTCAGAGAGAAAACTTTTTGTAGGTATTGTAAATAACATGCAGGTCATTTAATTAAAAAAAAATAATCAATTAACCCTAGGAAGTGATCCCTTCAACAAGGACAAAAAGCAAATTTCAATACTTAAGCCATCAAATGTATTCAACTTCATAATCTGCTACTAAGACAGCCCTTTGTTTCCCACGTTATCTGAAAGTTTTCCTAGCCATTACAGAAATGCCAGTAGGTAATACCTCGGAAGTATCGTGAAGTATAGTGATTGCAACAGGTACACAAGCTTATAATAATTTGTCAAAACACAGCTAAGCTCGAACCACCCTCAGAACACTGTCTTTGTGTCACAAATTGTTTCTACCACCTGGATACACAAAAAAGGCCCCCAAACTAATGATAATGCAGGATAAATCACAGTGTCAGTAGAAAACAGTTTGGTATAAAAGTTCCTTAAACGTTTCTGCTGCTAGGCTAAAAAGCACTGTCAAACACATGTACAGTTCATTCATAATTTGAATATTGTTTTTAAAACTAGAAAAATAACCTTTAAATTTTGCATACAGTTTTCCAGCAACCCAAGTTGCAGGGAAATGAGAGGTATAGCCCCTTGAATATCAAAATCAGAACAAGGAATCATGACTATTCAATGACGAAGTCTAGACTCTGCATCATCTCAGAAAAGGATATTAAATCTCTAGGAGCTCTGTGTTCCAGTGTAAGATGAGCTGCAAAGTCATCTGTGACGTGATTAGGATCCCCTCCAGGTAATGCTGCACATATTGGACAAATCTGAAATGACAAAGAAGAAAAAGAAATACTTTATACAGAGTGGAATTCATGTCACTATTAAAAACAGCAAAAAGAATTTTCAAGGGAAGATGTTAACTTCAATTTCTTCTATGATTTTAGTGATACTACAGAAACCAGATTTTGCAGTGTTTTATAGATCAGTTTTTGTATGCTAACACAGTCTCAGATAACAGAATGATTATGAAGGCCTATTGTATGCTTGTTTGTCATTCATCCCAGCAAAAGAACTGCAGGAAGCAGAATGAAACTACACAAGCATTTGCTGAAGTATCAAACTGAGATATACCCAGGCAGTGCATAACTACAAGGTTTGGAAAAGAAAGAGTGATCTTCATATCCCTACACAAAAGGATTTCAGGAGAAGATACCCGTTTCCCTTATTAGTTAATGAATGCTTCAACTTAAAAACACAGAGATGAGCAGTACCATTAAACTTCTCCCAACTGTGACACCTTGAAATGCACGTTCCATTTTTAGTTCCATCAGTTTTGAAGACTGATTTTAAGGTTTTACAGATTTCAGATTAAAAATATCTCCAGCCCAGAAAACCCTCCCTAAAGCACTAAATGCTTATATTAACAGCTCCTTGATGGCTAAATACAGCTACTATCCGTGAATTTCTCTCTCTACTCCTCCTACTTCCAATAGCCACCCTGCATTCATGGAACAATATTGGCTGCAATAATGCCCACGTTTCTGGTGGTCCTCATATACAAGTTGTTGACTCTGGAGCTCAGAAGACTGTGCACATTATGGATACTAATATTCATGTTGCTCCAAAAACTAATGCACATTAACACTATTTGACAGAGCAAATCTCAGCTACAAAACAGTATTTTCAACAGCCACCAACATTAGCCATGCATTTTTTCCCAGCAATGAACAAGAGCCTGCATGCTGTGCTCATTAAAAATCTACATCAGTGGACGTGATTCACTGTTCCACAGCTGCTATCACAGTGTTGCTGCTAAGATGTTGCCTGTGCAGTCGGTCTTTTGTTGGCCTTAACAGACGGAAGTGAAGAAGGGCCAAATTTGGACGATGTGGTGGGTGTTGTAAGGCAGGTCCAGCCAGGATTGGCAATGGACTGGCAGTGTGCTCTGTGGTCTCCAAACTGCTTTAGGGCCTGGCATTACTGCGTTGCTGTTCTCTGACCTGACTCTGGATGTTCCAGCCTTCAGCTTAGCCAGTGTTGCGATTTAGTGGTCAGAGCTGATGGTCTGTTCCAGTTCCAGGAGCCCTTTGTTATCCCAAACTACAGTGCGCATTACTTCACCCACTGAGGGCTTCACCTTGAGTGTTTTCTTTGCTGAGGAACTCGCATCACCACTCTGTGGACTGCCATTTTGACTCAGGCCCGCAGTGGCGACGCCGCATCTCATCACCAGTAATGATGTGATCCAGGAAACCTCCACCTTCAGCCTCACATTGGTTCAGTGGGTCCCGACCTGTTCTTTCTGCTCCTGTATGAGCAGCCGTGGGACCCACCTGCCGCAGACTTTGCGATATTCCAATGTGCCACCACTGTTTCCAATGCACTGAAGCTGATATTCAGCTCTGTAGCCTGCTCCCTTGTCGTAACCTGCTGATTCATGGGGATGAGCAGACAGTCCTGATTTTGTGGTGTGATGGCTGTGCAAAGCCATTGCTAAAACACACCATCATGCCTCACTGTCTCCACACTACCATTCGGCCTCCATAAATGTTCAAGCATGGACGGATGTCAGTGGGTGCTGTTTTTTTCCCACATGGAGGAATTCAGTGACACGCCTTTTGCTTCATCAGCACCATTCTGTCAGACTGCTGCTCTGCTGGCAACTCTCACATGGCAGCATCATGTAGTGGAGTACAGTTGGGAAGGTTCAATCTCTACTGCTGTACTACTATCCGCCCCCTGACACTGTGGGTCAACATAATGAAATAGGAGGCATTACTTCTGGAGCAGCTCGTGTGATACTACACACATCCGGCTAACTTATATGGAGGTGAGAATGATGTCTGAAATATGCTCATTGCAAATTCTCCACTGCTTTTGACAGCTTACATCTTCAATGACGTTTTAATTCAGCAGTCTCACGCAGAAACCCAGGCTTTTTAAATGGTTCTTGCTACTACGCCTTTCCCCCTTTATTTTCCATATTATGTATTTTTCTTCAGAGAACCATTTCTCAGGTTTTCCATCACTACAAGCAGACACACTGCAGAGCAATGACATTACAGAATATGAGGGAAGATAAAACTACTTGTACCGCAGTGGGTCTGCTTAAGGGTTACTCATTTCAGATGTCAGAAAATAGCTTAACAGAAGCAGAATGAAGTGTTTAGGATGGACTATAATTTCAAGATGAAAAAAAAGAAAGGAAGAAACAAAAAGTACCTCTCTACTCAATTTTACCTTCTAAAAGCCCTTTAAGGGCTTTTAGCTGGACTAAGACTAACAATTTTGCTTTTATCTATTAAATTTGATGCTAGGCATTGCACTTTCACCTGTCATAAACACACAATTTTAGAAGAAATTCACCATAACACATACGCTTTTGAAGTTATAAATAAGATGCTTAATCTTCAAACAAGAACACAGTTCAAATCAAATGAACATCATCTTCAAGGTATTCTTTTCTTCAAGCTACCTACCAACATGGAAAAAGGGAATAATCATGGAAATAGAATATAAAAAGAAATACAAAGTTCCTCATGTGTAACAGGATGAAGTCTTCATGAACAGCAGATATATCCCTGGAAAAAGGGACTCCTCAGAAAAACACCAGATAACAAAAAGTTCTGGAGAACAATGAAATGTTCAAGGGAACTTAGTATCCTAAACCTAATTCCAAACATGAAATTTCGTACAAGAACTCTCTCACTAGGAAAACATACCAAAGCACTGTTAGACACAAACAGAAACTTAGTTAGGCATTAGCTTTGGCAAAACACCCACGTTACTAAGACGTCAGAAGCATCACTGATTGTGACACAGCTGAAAGTTGTTGCTAATAGAACTTTAGTTTTCATAGCAGAAAAATACAATCCAGGATAATGGGTTTAAAACTGCATTCCTAATGTATCTGGCTGTCTGTTTTTTTATGATTTTTTTTTAAATAAAGTCATGATGTTGCTCTGAATGACGTCCAAAAGGTGACTTTCAAGTCCTATAACAATTAGAAATTAATCCTAACATCTGTTAGCTTCTAGAAATGTTGTTCTACTATTACTATCACCTTATTTACATGTAACGCACAGAACTACACTTATCTTACAGAAATCCTAAAACCAAACGGAAGACACTGAAATCTTCAAGAATGAAGCAGAAGATAATCTGAAAGGTTCCACTACTGCAATAAAAGCTCTACTCAGCTTAATCAGCAATATATTTATAACTTAAACCTTATAGCCCCAAAGCTCATGGTATGAGCTTAGTTACTGCCTTGCCTAATGTGACTCATCTGATGAAGAGCGACACAAAGTAGAAAATCTATCTTTATTCTGAAGTGAGATTCAAATATGATATTCAACATAGTATCCAAAACCTTGAGCTTGTTTACAGCACTAGCAGACTTCTAGCTGAATGCTGCGTCACATTCAGTATGTTAGGCTGAACTGAAACCCAGCCTCCAACAGTATAATTACACTGACATCCATATTCTTTGGCATTTGCCCTATAAAACTTATCCTTACTCTTGGACTGGTAAAGAAATACTGGTAATTACTCAGACTTTTATTTTTCACCAACATCGCCAATTTTTCATTTTTTCTTAGCATGCAACCTTAGGGACCTTAGTCAATCTGAACTTTTCAACTTCTCCCACAAACACGAGTACAATTTTTTGATTCAAGTACCCATCATTAAACTATCCTTCAAGATCATACTGTCAAATTCATCCTGTTCATAAGTACCTAATATTGCTACATTTACCACTGCCAGATACTGAGCAAAATCACCCTCTTATCTTCAACATTCCAAATACAAAAATGTTAAAATTCAACTTGTCAGAAATATTCACAGTGCTTTTTCCTCCCCCTCCAGTGGATCAGAATTCTTTGACTTATTCTTTCAGAAAGATAGGTAAGGAGTAAAGAGTGATCACAAGCAAAATAAAGAACGACCCATCCCTGGAGACTTGCCTAAAGAATTCAGGTACAGTCCACCTGTCAATAGCAAGACCTACTGCAAGTACTAAAAGGTCAAGACATAAGCAAAAACAGTTGTTTGAATGCCCAGAATAACACAATTGGATTATTTTAAGATTTTCTTCATTAGTCCTGTTGTCGTCTTTCACTGTCAAGCACCCAAGCAGCCTTACATTTTCTGCACACTGAACCTTCAGAAGCAACTTGGCAAAACACACGCAATCATATTAAAGAATTGAAAGGATTGCCTCCTATTATTATTTGAACCAGGATGAAAATTTTGTTTTTGCAAGCTAATTCACAAAAATCAAAGGCTCATTTCAACACACAAAACTTTTTCAGAAATCAGCAGGGTAGCAGGCATTTAGGCTCACAAATTTAGGCTTTACATACTGAATTCCAGAAGCAAAGTTTGCAGCTGCAAAGAAGGACATGCCAAATTAAAAAACCTAGAATGTGAATACTGTGTTACGAAAGTACCACTGACATCAAGTGGTGTGAATCAGAACTGCAACACTAGGCCATGAAAGAAGTCACTCTAATGTCAATCTCCAATTGATGGCATATTTGAAAGGTGAAGCATTTAAGAAAAAAAAATGTATTATTAAACTTCCAAGTATATCAGTAAGGCAACTTATAATCCTGCAGCACCGCTGACAGCAGTAAACTGTTTCACTTATCTTTTCAGGAAAGATCAGAGCTTCGGAACTATCAAGTTACCTCCCCTAGCACTCCTTCATTCAAGATCCTTAATGGGCTTGAAAGAAGGGTTCATTTTCTTCAAAAGAATTCCGTGGAAAGTAAACAAATAACCAGAAGATCAGAACAGAGAACCCTATGAGTAATTCGCAATGTTTTACAAATGAGTAATCCATTTCAAGCAAACAAGTATTTCCAGGAATCTGTGAAAAAAGTCAACTGGACAAGAGCACTAACATTCTGTTAGCCTTGCTTCACCTACTCTGAAAGGCAGTCGGGAAAGTAGGAACTAATACAACTAAACATCCAAAAAGGTACTTTAAAGAAGTGTGTTTTCAATTGTGTCAACTGTTCTACCAGTTAAAAGATGGAGAATACGTCCCTTCCCCTCCTGCTGCCTCGAGAACAAGTCACAGAAGAATTACAGCTTCTGCTGCATGCAGAATGTAATTACAGTAACAAAAGACTGCCATAGCTACCCAACACTGTAAACTTATTTAGCAATTGCATGCTAGTTGTAAAAAGGAAGAGCAGCCACAAGAATGCTTTAAATGTTGTGTTACAGCATAAGCTCCCAAACATAGCAACCTTTACATCAGAGTAACAAAGCAGCAACCATAAAAGTAAAAAGGAAGCACATTATCTGAGAATAACCCACCCCCCCCAGAAATTTGATATCATGAAGCGTGACCTCTTAGAAAGCGTTTAAAAGAACTCATGCTTTAGAAGAGACTTTTTACCCGTTTTCCTGAATATTATTTTTAATGAACTTTCACCGTAACTGAAAGAGTTCTGATGCTTCTTACCACTTCTGTTGATGTTTCCGCGTGCTCAGAAGAAACATGTTCTTGAAGAGTTGTTTCTGTATGACCCATTTTTCCACAATAAGGACAAGTGAAAGACTGTGGCTGCTCTACAGAGAAAGCTTCTCCACCATAGTACAAATCTGGAACACAAAGTGTTTAAACAGAAGTTACTTCAAAGCATTACAGTCAATTACTTTGTTCATGTAACATTTCTTTATGTACTTGAGTGTAGTGCCACTGACAACCTGGAATTTAACTGAAATTGCTATTTTCATCCTCCACTAAGGCCATATTCAAGACACCTTCAATCACTGATGACAAAACAGCCAGAATACAGTTCATTAGTTCACTTTCATTAGTTAACATATTATAATTTCCTAATAGTCAGTAGAAGCAAGGAGTCCTGGCTGCTGCTGTTGCCAAATCTTCACTTTTCTATCACCCTTGCTGTCCTCAGCACAACATCACTATGGCATTCTTAATTCACAAATTTACGTTTAAATTCAGAAGTCCTCTGTGACTCCATAACCAATATTTGTGCCATAACTAAGCAACTGTTTATCATACAAGAAAAAAATCTAACTTCTACGCGCTAGTTTCAGTACTATGGGTTGAAGTCAAGCACTGACAAAAACAGATACTTTTGAATGGGTAACTTAACAGCTCTCCATACCTAGCAGGACAACCTAACAAACTGTGCAATAAATAATGCTTTTACTCTCTCTTTCTCTATAGAAGTTACATATTTTACAGGAAACATGAACAAACTTCACATCCGCATCAAGATTAAAATGCACATCTTTCTTTAGCAATTTGTTTAAGATTTATTTACTAATATTTTTCTAGGACTCAATCATGAATAAGTGGAAGATATTTTCAGTGATTATAAATATTGTTCTATAAATTTTAAAAAGGCTAAATCTGTAGAGCTAAAAGAACATGTCCTGCATACCAAGATAATATCAATCTAATGTATTAGGAATATTTCCTTCTGGGGACATAAGTCACCACTTCCCAAGGTTTATTTCATCTTCTGCTGATGACCTGTTTTTAGGAAATGATGAGGAACAGAAGAACTTATTGTTTTTGTAGCCATACAGAATGCTGAAGCTAAAAATACATGTACCTACATAGTCTGTCATATTAACAGACATTACCTAAGTTATGAGGGCTAACACTCCAAAGCCAACACAGGAAAATATGTACTAATAACATGCTAGCACAGAGTTAAAGATACCGGATGAACAAAGCTCTGCAAGTAGAATACATCACAGAACAGAGTTTATGTTCAATAAGTCTCTCTTTTCCTTGTTCTGAAAAAGGGCTTCCAGATACTTTGAGTACTGGAGAGTAAGAAATTAAAGATGCCTTTTCAACAGGTATGTTAAGGTATACCAAACAGATAGGCAGCTATACCAAAAAGGAAACACTTCCTAACAGACCCAGATTTTTTAAGTGGTCCAGCAAATTAAGTATCACAGTTTGATACTGTGTTAGACCTAGGTTAATTTATTCTCATGTGAAAATGGCAGAAACTTACGTCCAACTATCCAAAGCAGAAAGTCCCCTTCCTAAATGATGAATCAACAATGTTTACAGAACATGCAGTAAAAGAAGTCACACAATAATCAAACAGTTTCAAGACTGAGGCATTGCAGAAAATGTTCTCTGAAGTAATTCAGAGAACGAGGGGTGGAGTCCCCGCTGCCACTCCAGTAAATACATTTAATTGAGAACTCCTAAGAAAGTTTCCCTAAGAGTCACATTCAGACTCCTATTCTGATATTGCTAAAACAAGATTGGAAGTATAAAAAAAAAAAAAAAAAATTGCCACTATGCTGCAGCATAATCAAATATAAAGGATTTCACTATACCATTATTTCAAAGAAAGAAAGAACAAGGTTTTCATAGAAAGTTCTGAAAAGTTGCTGAATTGTCTCTAGCTGCATCAACTGTATGCAAAGGGGAACAAATGCACTTACAGAAAAATATATTCAAAAGGAAAAGATTCAAAGATGATTGTTGACTAAGATAAATACAGAAAGCCTCAGTGACAACTGATGAAAGAATCCTCCATAACACTTTATTTGGACAAATTCTAAGAGGCTGATTACACAAGTTGTTACTGTGTGTACTGATCTTAACATAGTTATGAAGAATTCCAAATTTAACTCTATTTAATCTCTTCACATGAAAACACTATGCTGTTCTCTTAAAGTAATTCAGCAATAACTTCTGCAAAGACATCCATATACCTGTGTGAATAGCAAAAATGCCTAACAAACATACTACAAACTAATGACTGCTCATTCAGTTGATGCTTTGATTTCCCTAAAATATTAGTAGGACCCTCATCATGACGATTAAATATTAACATAATGACTGGGAAACAGATTTTTTTTTTCTGCAGCAAACACATACACACACACACATGCACAGGAACACCAAGGCTCTCTTCCTCTAAGGATCCTTCTTGGCTAGGGAGTCTTATTCCTGTAAATGTTCAAAGCACTGGCACTTTTATTGGTTTGGATGTAAGAAGACAGCAACTAAAGATGGCAAGCTTAACAAAAAGGAGCAAACACTGTTTAGAAGACCTCTGTATCAAAGTAGCTTCTGCCTCTACAAAAAATTCCTTGAAGTTTTTAGGTAGTCTAAAAGTCTCTACGTATTTTCAAGTAAAGGACCAAACAACATGGAGCCATTACCAATCTAAAGACGATGATAAATACATTAGCATGCAGGTAAGTAACTTTTTTTTTCCCCCTTCAGAAGTTCTTATCTGCATTCTTTTTCCTCCTTAACTTCAATCTCCTTCCACTGCTTGCAAACAAGCCTCTGCCTTTTTCAACCTAAAATACAGAATATTTTATTTTAAACTATAGCTAAAATTTACAAGAAAGCAGAATGACAATTAAGTGGTACTACACATCTTTTTTGCTTAGAGTTAGATTATTGAATGGATATTCCTCTACTGTATTTTAACAAATACTAAAAATAATTATCACGTTACTTTGACTCATTTACTTTGAAAAGCCCTTATGATTAGGAGCAGTTTGGGGATAAATGAGGAGGCTCAACAAATTACTGTTCTGATGCAATAGGCCCATTACCAATTATCATCCCTTGTGGCCACAAAGAAATCTTTCAGATAATGCATTTTGACGGTTTCCAGATGCCTCCCTACAAAAAAGTCTGAGGACAAAGCTCTTCAAACTCCTCTGGACTTTTTCTCATCAGAGTTAGGAAGGCAGGTAAGGCTACTCAATTAAAAAAAAACAACAAAACAAACCAAAAACAAGCAGATGAAATCACATTTCTAGAGAAGATTCATAACCCCACTACTGATCAGTTAGGGGAAGAACATGAAGAACATGAAAAGAGGACTGAAATGTTTAAAAAGACAACAACCATAGTTCTTAAAGTTAAGACTTCAGGTTCAACAATGTTTAAAACTTATAGCTGCTCTTGATGAAAATTAATTTTATGTGAAAACTCAAGCAAAAATGAGCAGCTCTCTGTTACCGTCCATCTACAGCTACAGACTACTTGCATTTAACACAAATCTTTAACTAGTACTTTCAGAAACTTGGCAGATGGCTAGTAACGAAACAGAACTACAATAGGGTCCCCCAGATAAAATCTGACTTCGATATGGATGATTCAAGACTATATTTCACAACAGCTTGTACTTGCTTTCTGTTTAAATATATTCCTTTACAAAGACACACATTTTAGTTTTACTTTTTTTGTATGCGCGACTTCATTTCAATTTGGTATATATGTAAGTAAAAATATTGGTCTTAAATTGCAGTGTGTTTATTTGAAATATTTTTTGACAGTGCAACAAGAAAATAAATGATGTTAATAGAACACATTAAAAATAATTAGCTGTTTCTGTACCATTCATTAAGAAATCATAGTATTCAAAATATTAGTCTTAAAATTACTGTTAGTTCTGCTTTGCCGTGTGTTTTCTGAACAAAACCGTTCTGAAGTTTGTTTAATACTCTGCAACAGACATGAAGAAAAAATTTTTAGGAACACTCTGTTTATAAACATTTACATCGAGGAAGGGACTGACACTAATCTTAACAAACTGTGCTCAGCCTACTCCGAGCAGGCAGTGATTGGCAGTGCTGCCAGGGCAGATCTCGGAGCAGGTGCTCCACCTCGGCAGAGGAGAGCTGGGCAGGGCCAGCACGCGCTGGGGAGCTGTGAGCTTCTCTGGGCAGCCCATAGAACTGCCTCACCACCCTGAAAGATTTCCCCTTAACACCTGATCTAAATCTCTCCTCTTCTAGTTCTCCCTGTCCTATCACTATTTACCCATGTAAGGAGTTGATTTCCCACCTGCTTACAAGCTCCTTATAAGTATGGGAAGGCTGCTATGAGGTCACTCCACAGCTTTCTGTTCTCCAGACTGAAGCCCAGCTTCCACAGTCTGTTTTCACAGGAGATGTGCACCAGTCTTCCTACAATCTTTGTAGTCTCCTATGGACCCACTCCAACAGTCCTACTTCTTTCCTGAGCTGGTGACTCTGGGAATGCAGAACTCCAGCTGTGGCCTCACAGAGGACAAAGTACACGTGGACAATTCCCTTCCTCTTCCTGCTGCTGTCTCTCTTTTGATGCGCCCCAGATACAGGCGGCCTTCCAGGCTGCAAGTGCACACCCTGGTTTGCATCAAGTTTTTCACCTACCAGGAAACCCAAATCCTTCTCAGCAGAGTGGCTTTCAATGAGCTCTTCTCCCAGTCTATAGATTTCTTATGCCAGAAAGCTGGACCAGAGATCACATTAGTTCCTTCCAACCAGAATTAGCTCTGATTGATGCTATGACAAAATGATGCAGTCATAAAGCTGCACTAGTCATCTAGATTCCAATATTCTGAAAATCATACATGTTATTCTTCTCTACGTGTTGAAGGGATCTACTTCCAACTGCTAAGATCTCCACTCAGCTTATTAGAACTCTCCCATTTCAATACAAATGAATGCACAGCAATAACCACACTTGCTAGAAAAAATTGTTGACTGAAGCAAAACCTAAAAACAACTGATAATTTTTTCTTCCATGACCTGGGCTGCATCAGTAAGAATAACAATCAAATCAAGGGTTGTTGACCATCCCACTTTACTAGGCACTTGTTAGGTTACAACACATACAGAGGATCCAGCTTCACAATCTCCAAATCAAGACAGACAACAAAAATATTAAGAAGTTTAGGACGGGGCAGAGGAATGCATGCTTGCATGTACGTGTGTTCAGCAAAATGGACAGAGGGCTAGAGAATGTAAAATAAGAAAACAGAGAAGGAATGGGTGTGCATCAACCCCAGAGAAGGCTCAAAACGTACCTAAATCTTCGCCTTCCATGGAGGCTACTCTGAAAGAAATGCTTCCTATTTTATTATGATGGCCCATGACATCAGAGGCAGATAACGTGGTGGTACAGCAGTAGAGGTTGAACCTTACCAAATATCACTCAGGGAACTATAGGCTGGTAAGTCTCACTTCTGTGCCTGGGAAGATCATGGAACAGATCATCCTGGATGACATGCTTGATCACACGAGGAATGGGCGTGTGATCCAAGACAGCCAGCACAGCTTCACCAGGGGAAGGTCATGCTTCACCAATCTGGTGGCCTTCTATGATGGAGTGACAGCATCGGTTGTCATGGTTTTATGATTTTTTGGTCATCAGTATTCCACACCATAACATCATGTAATGCATTGGGGGTGGGGTTTGATATCTGCTGAATGTTCGTCTGTCGGAGAAGAACTACATTTCCCCAGGAGACTTTGCGGTCAGCAAGGGGATATAACTCCAAGCAAGGTCACCTGATCTTTCTTCTTCGCCTGCTCTTCGCTGTCTGCGCTTCGCCATCTGCACTTCGCCGTCTGTACTTCAGCCACTCAACTGGACTGCACTTCTCACCCCAGCATTGTGGTGAGGTCTATACAATTCAAACAGACTCTCTCTCTCTCTCTCACTGTATTTTGCTAATACTATATTTAGTAAAATCATTTGTTCCACCTCAGATCAGTGCTGTTGTTTTCAAGTATTTTGGGGTCCCCTACTTCCCCTTTCCCAGAGGTGCGGATCCACAGATCCCTCCACCCTGCTGGTCACAGAACTGGGCCAGACCAGCCCATAAACCGTTGACAATCGGTGGACAAGGGAAAGGCAACCGATGTCTTGATGACTTGAGCAAGGCCTTTGATTTGGTCCCCCACCACAACCTTATCTCCATATTGGAGGGATGGGGATTTGATGGGTGGAGCACTCAATGGATAAGAAACTGGTTGAAAGGCCATGGACAGAGGGTGGTCATCAATGGCTCTATGTCCACGCAGAGGCTGGTAGCGAGTGGTGCTGCCCAGGGCTCTGTCTTGGGACCGGTGTTCTTCAGCATCTTTATCAATGACAATGATGACTGAATCGAGTGCTCCCTCAGCAAGTTTGCTGACGACACCAAGCTGAGTGGTGTGGTTGACACGGTGGAAGGAAGGGATACCATTCAGAGGGACCTTGAGAGCCTAGAAAGGTGGGCCCGGGTGAACCTGATGAGGTTCAACATGGCAAAGTGCAGAGTTTTGCACTCAGGCCGGAGGAATCACAGGTATCCATACAGACTGGAAGGAGCAGTCCTTGAGAGCAGACCTGTGGAGAAGGACCTGGGGGTCTTGACTGATGAAAAACTGAACATGAGCCAGCAGTGTGCTCTTGTGGCTCAGAAGGCAAATGGTATCCTGGGCTCCATCAAAAGAGGGGTGGCCAGCAGGGACAGGGAGGTGATTGTCCCCATCTACTCTGCTCTTGTGAGGCCCCATCTGGAGCACTGTGCCCAAGTGTGAAGGCCCCAGTACAAAAAAGACAGGGAGCTGTTGGAGAGGGGCCAGAGGAGGGCCACAAATATGATCAGGGGGCTGGAGCATCTCCCTTTTAAAAACAGGTTGAGGGAGCTGGGCTTGTTCAGCCTGCAGAAAAGAAGGCTGCAGGGTGACCTGATTGCAGCCTTTCAGTACCTAAAGGGAACCTACAGACAGGAGGAGGATCAACTCTTTGAAAGGGTAGATAACTGCAGATGAGGGGAAATGGATTTAAGTTGAGGAAGAGGAGATTTAGGTTGGATGTCAGGGGGAAATTCTTTACAGAGAGAATGGTGAGGTGCTGGAACAGGCTGCCCAGAGAGGTTGTGGATGCCCCATCCATCCCTGGAGGTGCTGAAGGCCAGACTGGATGGGGTCCTGGGCAGCCTGGTCTAGCATTAAATGGGGAGGTTGGTGGCTCTGCATGTGGCAGAGGGGTTGGAGATTCATGATCCTTGAGGTCCCTTCCAACCCTGGCCCTTCTGTGACATGGAAGTGAATACGAAGCAAAGCATTTCTTCCCTGTACAAACAAATGGGCACCAGCTGACATTCATTCAGCTGACTTGATGAACATATATGAAGACCAACAGTGGCTTTAAGCACAATGAGGTGGTGGGTGGTGCATTTCAGAAGAGATGACAGTAGGTTATCTCCACTGAGGCGGATGTTTACAAGTGTGGCATGCACATCCTTTTCACTGTACAGGTAACAGTGATGACTGTAATGAACAAGCACTAAGTAGTTGAGAATCTGCTCGGAGAAAGGCAGTCTGACAGAATGGCATGTGACATGCAAATGCAGATGAAGGAAGGACATGCTACTGAATTCTTCCAGGAGGAAAAAAGGCACTGACATTCATAGATGCCTGCTTAACATTTACAGAGACCAAACAATGGATATGAGCACGAGGCAGTAAGTGGTACATTTTAGCAGCAGTGACAGCAGTTCATCTCCACTGCTGCAAATTTTTGTAAGTGTGGCATGCAGACTCTTGTTCACCGTTAATTTTCATAGTAATAGTGGTGACTGTGTTAAAAAATATTTTATAGCTGAGAATGTCCTCTTAAACAGTGTTATTGTGCTCTTTGTATCTATTGTACTTTCCATGGAAATAAACAGGAGGCATTACTTTTGGAGTGACCAGAAGGTAGTTCTAGAGGAAACCGTTACTCTCTTGACAGAGTAAGAGCCGGCAGGAATGAGATGCTTCAAGAGGAAGCTCCACATGGATAAAACGGGAAAAACAAAACAAAAAGAAAACACCCACCTTACACTGTGAGCAATAAGTGTTGGAAAAGGTTGTCTGGAATTGGTAAAAACTCACATAAATAAAACAGTCTAGGCTTGGCAGGACAGTGCATTTAAGTCCCTGCTGCCAGCAGAAGATTCAATCTGATCATATATCAGAGTCCCTTGCTAAAAAAGGGTTAAAAAAAACAGTACTTTTATCAAAGTAATATAAAAGAATTCTGGTGGGGTCCATTAATAATTTGTATTACCTTGCCTTTACAATAGTGTGGTTAACATGGAAGGCACACATACAAATCATAAAGCATTCTAACAGATTAAAATTCTTTTTCAGGAAAAAGAAAACCATGACATTTGCTCTGAACTTCTACACTGTCCTAATCAGTACCAGCAGTACAATAACCAACAGTACCTGGCAAACCTGTTTTTAAACACAAACCTATTGTAAGTTCTACTCTTTGACCTCTCACAAATACGTGAATTTATTTTATGCTTTAGAAGTGAAGCTTCATATCATCTACTACTCTATCCATGTTATGAGATCATTTTAACCTCTGTTTGTTAAAGAATAAAGGATCTTATTAATAGTGTCTCTGAAGACTGAAGAACAATATCAGAATTGTTTTGTACCTCATCCACCTTCCATATTAATGCTACCCCATACTTCCAACTTCTGAAAGACAGATATGCCAATAGGATGGTTCAAGACAGGTTGCCAGAAATCACCAGGCCTTCTGTGCAAAAACAGTGTGCAAAAATAAATTCTACAGTTGTCTGCATGTAGGCTGTGGGAGCCCAACTCTCTGGCACCAAAAGTAATGCCTATCTATTTCCATGGAACAGATGCAAAGAGTACAGTAACACAATTTGAAAGAGTACATTCACAGCTACAAAATACTATTTTTCAACATAGTGACCACCATTAGCTATGAAAATGAGTGATGAACAAGAGCCTGTGTGCCACAGTTGGAAAAATCTGCACCAGTGGAAGTGACCACTGCTGAAACATAACCCCCACTCCTCAGTGTGCTCACATTCACTGCATGGCCTCCATCAATGAATGTCAGTGAGTGCCACAGTTTCCACAAGGAAGAATTCAGTGACACAGCTTTGCTTCATTTGCACTTCCACGTCAGCTGCCATTCTGTCAGACTACCCCTCTGCTGCCATCAGTCACATGGCAACAACAAGTAATGGAATACTGGTGAGGTCCCCTACTGCTGCATTACCTCTACTTCATACTTGTAAACAGTTCCTCACAGACATATGTAGTGTCAAAACACCATGACACAAATAAGGAGGAACTGTGAAGTGAAGGACATTTCTTTCTGGTAAAAGAACTTTATCGTTTGTTTTTTCTTTTTTAAACAGAAGACTAGTGAAGAGGCATTTTGAGTTCAATGACTGATTACAACTTTAAGTATTCCACTTCAAAATCTGGTAATTCACGTCAACTGAAAACAGAATTGTAAATATACCAAAAATTGATTTTTTTCCAGCAATTCTGACACCTGTTCTCAAAATCCTTTATGAAAACAAGTAACACAGCTCCACATTCTTCACTGTTCATGGGACTGTGTTTTGGCAATGTATCAAAATGCACAAACTTATTTGCCATAACAATGCTCAGAGATCAAGCCATGTAATATTTCCAAAATTCATTTATTTACTCCTCTTATTTCAAGTGGACATAGCAGCACAAACACTAAATGAAGCAAAAGTAGCCCTAAAAATCCCACTACATGCCACTTCTCTGTAACCTCCTATTACTTCCCTGAATTCTTCACATTAGACGTATACAAACAAAATACATTAAACCACAGGACGCATTTGTTCATCAAGGACGTCCAAGACAGAACAACACAAGCTGCAAGAAACAAAATATATTTTCTAGACATTGTTAAAATTTCATGACAAGTAATTTTTGTATTTATTTATTTATTTTTAAGAGGCAAGTGTTTAGAAGGTTTCTTCACTGCAGTACATTCAAAGTTTTGGCATTTAACAGTAATTTCAGGCTCTACAGCAAACAAGTTTCAGCCCTCTTTTCCCTGTGCATTATGAACATGTAGTGTTCATGGCAATGCTGTAATATTAGCCCATGTGTAAAACACAATAATAGCAACTGCTGGGAGACAAATCAGTCAGAACTGTGCTTTTCTAATAGTGAACAATCTCTAAAGTAACATACAGTCACACAGAGACTTTAACTAATTAATAGGACCAAAAAAAGTCTGAAAAGACACAGCCTCAGAAAAAGACTGAGAAACTAAAATAATTGCATGCATTTCTGAGTAATTAAATATTTTATTTTCCAAACCCTGATATCCCAAGACCTGGATTTCTGAAGTCAAGACAAAGGAGTCTCAGGACAAGCACAGACCTGAGTATTAGGAGAAAGTGAAAGGCATCTAACAGCTGCTTTGAAAAATGCAACTGTATATTCTCATATCCAGCTGTTCTGTAATATTTGAATTAATGAAGAAATAAACTGTACTTCCATTATTATCAAGAATGTAAAGAAACCTACGATTCATAAAGCCTTAGCTTTGAAGTGATCATATTCAGCTTTTAAGAAAACATATTTAAAGAGCTCAACATGAAAAACAATACAGCTGGACTAGCTAAAAAATATTAAAATATGAGCACTCTGGTCTTTGAATAAATATGTATTTCATATACCACATCACCAACATTTAAGAATAGAGATTTCTTCAGAAGTACCTCCTGAGTTTCAGCCTTGCTGTCACACATTCTTCTGCTTACTTTAGTTGTATATGACAAATGTGTTTTTAAATACTAGTAGGGTTTTGCTATCAGAAATAATTTTGCAATTAGTGGAACTTAAAGCAAATCCCAAAAATCATTACACATTACTCCCCTTTCCTAGTCCTTTACATTCAGCACAGCCAGTCATTACTTTTCTGCACCAACAAGCACATGTAAACCAGCAGAGAATAACATTTCTCTGGAATCTTAACAGGATTTCTCAGCTTCCACTCTGTGTTACTTGCAAGTAAAACATTAAGTTAGGAAGAATGCCCCATTTTTTGAACAGGAAGCCAGCAGTAGTTATTATTATCAACTATACTTTATAGTCTGAAAACCTGCTGGAGACAAAATTAAGAAAAAATATCTAAGACATTTTATATGCAAGAATCAAAGAAAAGTGCCTGTTTGTTTGTTGTCTTTTTTTTTTTAGAAGACAGAAAGGTGCTCTTATTTTAAGTGTGCTAGTTGGAGAAAAGGCGTTTATGTAGAGTAGAAACATGAAAAAAATCCATATTACGCTTACTAACACAATAAAGCAACACATGATTTGACTCTCAAGTTACCACTTACCAAAATCTACTCTTGTTAGTATGCACTGCATCGGGTGGTCAGTTGTATGCCTCGTTGTTGTTGCACCACTTTCATAACAAGTTGCGCACAGATCGTAATCGTAGCAAATTAAGCACTTGAATCGTCGACCTCGAAAATTTCCTTTTAAACATGCATCGCAGCTGACACCTGTAAACAAATAAAATTGCTTGAAAGAATAGCAGACATTTTTTCATGAAGCAGATGTGTTTCAATTCTCACTGAACAACAAAAACAAAGCAGCCATCTCTGAAAAATGTAGCTTACATCTACACAGGCCAATTTAAAAATATATTTGCATCCTTAATTACTCACTGCTCTTGAAAACAAAGATCTTGAATTCTGGAAGTAAAGTAAGGACAAACGATAAGACAGATTCCTACAGGCAGATTTATTTGATAGTAGGACTGGTATTTCAATCATTCATTTAGGAGTATCACTCTTAAACACCACCACACTGGTTGACCAAGGGGGAAAAAAAAAAAAATAACACAACATTGACAAAAATCCACTACAGTCCATTTGCCTTTACTTTCACACATCCTAACAATTTCCTTCTCAAGAACACCATAATCATTCCTGACATTTTGCATAGTTTACAAAGTAAGGCCTCTTCCTACTTAAAGTAACAGAAAAGATGAGAGTTTTGTTTGATTTTTTTATTTTTTTTTTAAGTTAGGCTACACCAGATGCCTACGTCACACTTCCCTCTGGAGCTCAGTCTTTGCGGTCTGAAGCAGTCCTACCACAAGTAAGACTTATGGCTCCCGAACATTTTCACTCTTTTTTTTTTCCTCCTGTGATTTTCAATCTCTTTTACCATCAGCTAAGATCTGCTACTTGTAGCTCTGAAGAAGAGACCAGGGAGATCTTGTTTCTCTAATATCCCACTTTTTTTTTTAATCTAGTTGATAGATGACAGGTGTTAATTACAAAAACAGCCTGCATCAGCTCATTAACTGTGGGTTTTTTTTTGTTGTTCCTGTGTTACTCTTTGGCATGTGAACAAAAGCTTTAACACATTCAGTACATAAGTGCAACAATCAGGCTTTTTTTTAATCTACTTGATCAAAACAATTCCAGTTGCACATTTTGATGAACAATGGACAATATTATTTTATTCTTTCCTTCACTTTCTCCACGTACAGTACTACCTCATTTCCAGCACCTAAGCACTGTGCATCAGTATGAATACTTAAAGCTACGCCTTCAGTTGCCTTACTGAGTATCCAGCTTGAGTGTAACAACACGGAAGAGTGCATTCCAGAAGAAGCTGCTTCAACAATGTCTTTGTTAACAGCCAGAAACTGTATTTTCAGAATGTCACTGTTAACACCTTCAAGCTTTATAATCTCTCCCCTTGACCCCTTTTCTCCAAATTTCCTTCCACTAACTCTAAAGAATGCAACTATCTATTATTTGCACTCTGAGAGCAACCTAATTTCTGAGGACATCTGCTCATTAACTGTAAAATTTCAGTGTTCTACACCATTGTTTCCTTTCATATTGAGATCTATAAAATTTTATATATGCAGCATTCAAATTTTACCAATACACAAAAACACTTAGCAGCTATTGGCAAGCTCTGTAAGTCTTTGTTGCCTACTAGCTACTAAGTACCTACAGTACTCCATCAGCAAGTTAGCACCATACAGAAATAAACAGGTTAATTTAACAGAGACTGTGTAAAAAACTAACAACTTTCCAAATGAGGTATTAAACCATGATTTTCCAGTCATACTTTCCCCACTTTTTTGCCTCAAACTCAAAATAGTTGATTTATTGCAGATGTCAGCTTCTTCGCAACTGCCAAACTCCTCCTGTCACATGTTCTCTCAAACATCCAAATAGTTCCTATTTTAGGAAAAACGTGTTTTTTTTGTTTTGTTTTTAACTTTTCCTTTACACTTTTTCTTCATAACAATACCTCATGTCATTCTCAAGTACAAGTCTCCCCCTTCCCTCCCCAGAATACTTTCTAATTATTAATTTTTCTCTGGAAAAAAAATTCTACTGTAAATGTGAATCACAATATACTGTTCATATTTAAAACAAGTACAACAAGGTTTTCAAACAACCGACTCAAGTTTGCCTCCCACAATCAATACTGTATTGGAAAGTAGAGGACTCAGTGAACAGAAAAAAAGATATAGTGCTAAATGTAGGCATTGCTGATGAAGACAGATTGAAAGAACAATAAAAGTTAACAGAAAGCAGCATTCTGGGTCTGTGATAGCTAGCAATTTGACACACAACTCTAAACTACCACATTCTCTCCTTTCAAAAGGAGTCTAACGGCACTGGAAGTACCATGCCGGTTTTACACCTTTTTGTGCAGCAAAGAAAAACATCCCTAAAGGAAATAAGTAAAAAAATATATACATATAAAGGCCCTAGACTGGAAACAAAACTTGTGTTTAAAATCCTAGATCTCTCACTAGATTTTTTTTTCTTTTTTAAAAGGTATTCCATCTGTTACTCTTTTCCTTCACTTTCCAAAACGGTTCCACCGAAACTCAGGCCTGTTGCAGTTTTTTCCTGTTCTTCCTTAAGAAGCTTTGACTACCAAAGTCTCACCCATCCATCTCAATTGCAATCCGGAAACTGAAATACTCAGCACAATAATCTCCTCTGACCCTATTCTTTCTTCTGTAGTAAACACTTTCATTTCCTGATGAAAGCTTTGATTGTTTATCATTTTTCTTCACTTTAATCTTTACAACTGAAATTACCAAAGTTCCTTTAGTTTCTCTGTAAAACCCCTGAAAACTCAAAAATACTCCTGTTAACATATCATATAGTTCACCATATACCTATGCTCCAACATTTTCCTGAATTAATCTTACTGCAAATTCAGCAGGCATGTGTCTTGACAGGCTCAAGACTGTCAGATTAGAATGGATGCACACATATTAATCACAAGTTTAAAGAAAAAAATGCTGCTGAAGGGTTCACTGTGTATTTGCTTTTGTTTCTGACTTCATACTCAAAAGAAAAGTCAAAACAATGTGTGACAAAGGTTTAGACAGTCAGTATACAATTCTGACTTGCATAAAATGCTAATAAAGACTTACAAAAATCCTTGAATGAAGTCTTCTTAACCTGGATTGAATTGCTATTCAATGAGATCTTTTGATTCAGCTTTTCTAACACAATGATTTGGAACGATCCAAATGCTCTGGAACAGTGCAAGAAAGATTCCCTTTGAATTTTGAGTCAATTACCACAGATAATCATCTTGGTTTCCTCAAGTCTTCTACACTGTTGCTGGAACACAAGTACTCATGCTCCATAACATCTATCACGTATTATTAATGAAAAACTTCCTGCTCACTAATGAAGATTTGAAAAAAACGCTATTCCACAAGGGGGTGGCATTGTGCTAAAACTTAAAAAGGCTTGCTTCATTTTGCCTTTAAACCCGATGGCTTGCTTCTTCAGCAGCACTCCATTGCAATGTCAAAGCTGCAACTACATATTTTGAGTGAAAAGAATCTGGAAATGCGTGAAAATTTCACTAATGCTGTTTTTTTCCTTTAATACAAATTCTTAATCTTATGCCAAATTGTTTCACATCTTCACCTAATCAGAGCCAATTATCTCAAGGACAATACTGTCACAAAACCATTTTATCCATTACATGCTGAATAGTTACACATTCTAAAACAACACTGTTCCCACTTCCATCCAGATGGCCAAAAAATCATTTGCTCTTCTGACAAAATACTGATATTGCTAGGAATTAATGAAAACCAAAGCAATCCATCCTACATTTAACAGGGTTTTATTCTGTAACAGAATAATGCTGAAGAGATCTGGGGATGCTGCACATGCTGGGATTAGCTTCACAGTCACAAAGCTGAAGTGTAACATCAAATATGTCTTCCTGAACACTGAAAACCAATGTTACTTACTGCCTTTGACAGGCACTCCTTTGTAACACAGCAAAGGGCTACACTCCCTCTCTGATTTGGCTTCCCCAGATACTATGGGCATTTAATATTATTCTGATTGCCCAATAAACTGTTCCAGATAAAAACAATCTGAGAAACTGCCCATATAGAACATGCAACACCGTTTAGACCAACCGAGAGACCCCAGAAATATCAATGACTTTACAGTCTAAATGTGACAATCTTAAAAACCTTTGTAATACTGACAAGTGAAACAACAGTGGCAGTGCCTGTTTCAGTACTTGACAGAGGAAAGCACAGAAGCTGAACTCCACTCACCACCTGACAAAGCAAGAACAGAACTTCGAGATTTTCCTCAAAAAATGAAAAAAACTGCATTTGCCAACAGCATTTAAAAGGTAGCTTCACACACACTTAAAATCTAGTTTAGACACCAGAACCTTGAGACATCTCATCTGAAAGCAAATATGACAAAAAAACCTCAGAAAACTGGTCTTCAGCGTACCCTCCTTTTGGAACACGAAACTTGCTTCCTGCTCAGGATGGATAAGATTTTAATGAGGAAGAGGTAATTGTTGCTTAATACAGAGTATATAAATTCTCCCTTCAACGGGGTGCTAAAACATGGTATGTTTCAATAGATGCTAGTTGCAAAGCAGCAATATGAAGGGAATCCCCACAGAATATAACAGATTACATTTGAAATCTCTAAGGTGGAAAAGTCGAGGAGTATGTTGTCAGATGCACCACTTCTGCATTTCACCAACAACCTGTCTTTGAGAAGAAGAATCTGAGCTCATTACAAAGACTTCTCAACACTTCACCAGGGCAAAAGCTATGCATCATTAGGCGAAGCCTGAAGGAGAACTTAGAAATGGTTTATTTATTAGGTTTGAATTATTTTTATTTTTGCTTATGAAGAACATACAGCCAGAGGTTCCACACACAGACATACTGGAACGTGTTCCTGTCTCAAGCAACATAAGATAGCAGTACTTTGGATGAGTCATTTAATTTTTGGAAATCTCTGAAAATATCATCCACCAATCATTATGAAACATTCAAAAAAAAAAAAAAGGATCACTGAATTCTTTAAGCATCCAACATAAACAGAAAACTAGCCTGTCAGTGATTTCACCTCCAAAACGGAAGTGCAGCTATTTAAGCACTACTTTTTACTTTACATGGAGCAATGAGGAGGTTCACCCTTCTTGAAGGCTGACAGAACCACACTAGAACCCCAAAGTTTCAAGGGCCCCAGGCAAAGCCCAAGGCCTCATATTTTCACAACTACCTTTCAAGAATTCTAACTTCAGTACACAACTGAAAAAGAAAATACAGCTCTGCTGTCTTTATGGCTCCAGTCTGTGTGCTGCATTTCACTTTTATGTTCTAAAGATCGCAAGAAATACCTCTTTTAATGTGTACCTGATTGCTTTCAGAATGAGATGTTCTTTCAGCGGGCTTGTTTTTAGTAAGTTTTCTTGACAGTAACCACCTCATCTGTCGTCTACATCCCACAAGTCATCCTCTGACCTTAACACAATAAACTCAATCCAGTTTGTTTGGTTGATTCCAGGACTAAAGATAGGAATATATATGCTATTTTATAACATTGAAAATACTATGCCAAACATTCCTCATTTTAGTACCCCCATATCTCAGTGCAGTCACTACTGATAAATTTGAGAGGTTAATTTCTAGGAATATAAACTTTTGTTGTTTCTGTGAAAATCTCACCAGAAGTTCAAAGCCACAGAAGTCTGATTCTTACTTTATCTCACATGTTTACTAAATCAGACTATAAAAGCAAACATTGACACCTACAACACTTAGCATCCTCCATAACTCTTGCAACTCCAAGTACTGTACACAGAATTCACACACTATATCCCTCCTTAAAGTACGGAAAATGCTCCACCCCCTCACACGGCCTGTGAGTAACAGGACTCAATGCACAGCAAGTTCCTGTAGCACAGTGAAAGAGAAGCAATCAGAGTAGAACATCTCCAAACAAATCTCATAGAACTTTAGCTGCTAACAGATTATGCAGATTTGCAGTTGGAAAGAAAGGGGAAGAAAGGCCTATGTCAGACCAGAAGGTCAAGAAGGTTTGTTCTCTGAATAGCACTTCTCCTTCCTCTCCATGGTCTAGAGTGGAAAGAAGAGTCCCCCACATCTTGTCATTTCCCCATCCTTGACAAGTTTCATGAAGCTCACTTCCACAGCATCTGGGAACTGCCTAGAGCTGGCCCAAAGACAGCAGTGATGACCATGCAGCTTTCACCTTGATCCTAATGCATGTCAGAAAGCTGCCAAAGGAAGGTTTTCTGTCAAGGCTATCATACCCTGCATTGTGGAACTTCCACACAGAAAGGTTTAAGTCATTTAGTAATGGCCTCTTATTGATTCTCTAAGTGCCCAACATTATATAGGATTATATAGGTAGAAAATGCAAAAGCCCACTGCATCAGCTATCACCTATGTGCCTTTACCATGAAACTGTCATTTTTTCCCTTGGAGCTAGCTTATTCTTTCATCATGCCTTTAACTTCTTACAAAACAAGAACCTTAACATAACTTCCTCCACATATAGCTCTACTTCCACTTCAGAAAAGCATATCCCACGCAGTAAGGCAGTCAGGGAACAGACACAAACTAGTATTTGTCCAGGTAATTGAAATTAAGTCTTCTGTATAAGGGATGAGAAAGTTGTACTACTGAGCTTCACAGTGCTTTGTCCTCATTTGAAATTTTCCAAATGTTTTAAGTCAGTCAACTTGTTTCTATCTCACAAGATGTTTTAATAATGCAGTATTAAAACTAGACAAAGTACAAAATAGTCACAATAATATGCACCATAAAAAAGTAATAATCACAATAATAAAACACCATAAAAAAACAGAACTTTGAAAGGGAGACCACCATATCTAAATGTAACAGTGAAGGCTGTTTTTCATAGAATCACCAGGGTTGGAAAAGACCTCTGAGATCATCCAGTCCAACTGTCCAGCTATCACCAGTATTTTCCACTAAACAGACTATGCCCCTCAGTACAACATCTAAACATTTCTTTAACACATCCAGGGATGGTGACTCCACCACCTCCCATTCCAGCACCTGACCACTCTTTCTGAGAAGTATTTCCTAACATTCAACCCGAATTTCCACAGGCACAGCTTTTAGGCCATTCCCTCTCGTCCTATTGCAAGTTACACGTGAGAAGATGCTGAGTCCCACCTCACCACAACCTCCCTTCAGGCATTTGCCTGAGCCTCTTCCTCTCCAGACTGAAAATCCCAGGTCCTTCATCCACTCTCCATAAGGCCAGTGCTCCAGACCCATCACAGCTTTGCTGCCCTTCTCTGGATATGCTCCAGGGCTTCAATGTCTCTCTTGAGGGGCCCAAAACAGAACACATCACTCAAGGTGAGGCCTCACCCAGTGCTGAGTACAGGGAGACAATCATTTCCCCACTCCTGCTGGCTGCATTATTTCTGATACAAGCCAGAATGCCACTGGCCTTCTTGGCCACTTGAGCACACTGCTGGCTCGTGGTCAGTCAAGCATCAACCAATATCCCCCAGGTTTGTTTCCTCTGCACAGTCTTCCAGTCACTCTGCCACAAGCCTGTAGCACTGCCTGCAATTGTTGCGGATAAAGTGTAGGACCCAGCACTTGATCTTGTTGAACTTTCATTACTCCTCAAATTACACTTGAAGAAATACAAATACCTCATTACCTTTTAGAACCTTAATTTAAAAAAAAATCTGATTTGGTTCTACTTTCAGGATTTAATACTCTCATAGGCAAGTTCTATGTACTTCTTGCGTACCAATCATACTGTCCAGTAGGTGGTATCACACTACACCAATGACATTTATTCAGCAGGTCCAAGAACAGTTTAGCCACCATTAAAGCACTAAAGCGAGCAAACACAACATGCAACATTTTAAAAGGGAAGCCTTGAAACACTGGTCTCACACTATATTAGCTGAAAATGACTGAAAGGGGGAAGTTGTTTTCTTAGAACCACAAAGTACTACTAACCACCCAGTAAGATCATACAACTTTTTAAATTTAAATATCACTTTTCCCTAATAGGAATACAACAGTATGAATTTATTGAACACTGTCCAAAACACATGCATACACACAACCTTAGTCAGTTCTTAACAACACCAATCATATATTCTCCTCAACAAGAGCAACCATGTCCTTTCTAAACATTCTACACACAACCCTGCAGATTCTTTTACCTCTTCATATACATCAGTGGGAACCCATGTACATACACTGGAAGTTCTCTATAGGCTGCTGAAGACCCTGAATTTATGAAAACGTTTTACCAAGAATCAATACGTTAGTCTAGACTCCAAAGCAACAACTTTCCTGACAAGCCAGGAGGAATCCGTTCCCATCCTCCTTAAAGAGGTAACAACCACCTCATTTACATTTCAGAGAAAAGACAGATAAAACACTGCAACTCCTGCACTGAAATGTGAAAAGCATGCATGGATGAATTTTAACAAGCTTGTGGGAGTCCTGGACAACTCTTTCTGGTAAGATGAGAAAGCAGGTGCAGGAGATCAGTTAAAAACATTTTTAAATTACCAAATCTTGTCTAAGGAATGCTTTATTTTGACTAGCAAAATATGGAATGTATCTTGAAACATCATACAATAACAACTGCTATGCGCCCTTTGTTTTATTACTTCTACAAGTTACTGACAATACCACTAAAGACAAACCACTTTCTCAGATAAATGTTAAAAAAAAAAGCAAAAAGAATGACCGAAAAAAAATCATATTAAATAGTCACTGACACTTAAACCAAAAAAACAGGTTACAGTTTTAACTCCTGGCCTTCTACAGAACAAAGATGTCTTAACTAACACTACCACGGACTTCCAAACTTTTAAATAACAGTTAGTTAAGTATCTTCTCAAAATAAAATACTACAATCAAGATACCCAGACATTTAAAAACCAACAAAACTTTGACATGTCATGAAAACTAAATCACAGTCAAAGGTGCCAGAATGTATTTTACAGACCTTTAAAATAGAACTAAAAACTGCCATATACTCTGCAACAACTCATGATCAAGCAGATTTGGGCTTCTAATTGAATATTTAATACAATGCCTCAAATCTGATCTTTCTATTAATACAATTTGGCCTTCAAAACCCCCACAACATGAAAGCCTGCTAAAGTACTGCAAACACCTTAAAATTAAATAAATTTCATTTATTACAACACAGAAAGTTTGTAATGTGATAGCAAAGAAACTGGTACCAGTCAGGATCTTATTTAACAACTCCATTAATCTGAGAAATGGCAAATAGCACATGAATTCTATTAACAGAAAGATACTTAAACTGTGGAAAGCTGTAAACAGTGCCAAGGCAAGAAAGTAACAGTAACAACATTGGGCTGAATCCTGTATCTAGTAAAATCAGTGGCAAAGTTTATCATTTAATAGAACAGGACTAAGTTCCTGACTTGTTTTCAGGACTAAAGATAAATAGGTTAACATCAACTGAAAAGGAATTAGGCTTGGAAGAACAACATCACGCAGTAATTAGTTCTACAGTGTAAGAAATGTGAAGAAACATTAAGAAAACTCCAAGGAGTAATAAAACAGAAAAAACAGAATTAGGCAGTCTTCGCATGTTTTGATTAAGAATGTTACTTAAGAAGATTGACAAAAGAGGAAAAAAAGAAAACACAACAGGGAGAACAAGAGGTGTTTCATCAGACATTACAGAGAACCACGTAGTATGGCTCAAACAAGCAGAGAAGTTCAAAGGCTTTACAGCTTGATAGTCTACTATCCACTGTTTCAGACTGCTTTTCTTTTTTTCTTTTTTTTTTTAAGGGAAAAAACATAAATTCTCAGCATACCTGGAAGAGGCAAAACTCTTTGGTTTTCACTGTAAATCCTTGCAGAAAATTTGGCAGAAATTGGGTATTGTATCTAGCTACAGCCTGTACGTACGTCTGATGTCTGACAGGCAGACTTCCTTTTCCACACCCAGACCCACTCCTGACCCTTTCAAATAACAGAGAATCATGACAACGCTATCTCCCATTCAGCAGGGAGAAGAGGCAAGATTTAGCACAAGCAGCACCGCAACACGTATGCAGCACCGGCTGGACAATCACAGGGCTAGAAGTGAAAGACAGCAGTTTCCAAAAACACCCCCAGTAATGCCTTGTGAGAAAAACACAACCCACAGCAGATGAGACTTATAGTAAAAACCTGTACAGAACGGCCTGGAAATAAACAGACTTTTCACGTCAAGAAAACAAAACCTGAAAGCAGCCAGGAGGGAAAGAAGCAAGCAATGTCTAACACAAGGCAGGCCGTAGCTAGATTCCTCCCCATTAGCCAGAAAGCTTTATACAACTTCATACAACCCAACTAGCCTTATAGAGATGAACACTTTCAAGCTTACAGCCTAGTTTCAACAGCACCATTTTGAGTGACACCACAATGGCATAAAAAAATTCTCTGCATAGTACCACACAAGGTCTCAACTTGCAAAAATAATCCAGTTTCTCTGAACACAAAAGGGAATGTTTCCATTTTTAAAACAGTCATGTTAACAGGAGGTTAAACTACCGTATACCCATTTATGCAGTGTTTTACCCTGGGCTCTCAGGCATTTTTCTTACTATGAACATAAACAGACTGCCTTGGCAACTGCTTCTACTCCCACTCTTTGTAGAAAACGGCTTCTCAGGCAGATAACAGCCCCGCAGAAACAACAATTGCTTATGATGAAAAGTTACAGCAGAAAAGTGCTGTGGGAAATGTAGTATTCTAAAGCAAGAAAAGGTTTAATGCAAAATCCAGTCAAGTTCTGCATTTGTTTCATTCTTTTCTCCACTGCACACACTTCTTTGCTAGTTACTCCTACGGTCCCTAAATTTAGGACCCAGCCAACCACATAAAGGCCTACCTTGCCTTCTCTTCCTCTCAGTAGTAACAGTACTTTTAGCTTTATCACTTATATTTTTTTCTTCTCCTGTAGTATCGCATATATATGCAGCAATAATCAAAAGTTACCAGAAATCATCTTCTAAATATTTCCCTTACAGTCTCATCCATTCTCTACACAGAAAACAAAGAAAAAGCATCTCAAAAAAAAGGAGTCAAATAAATAATTTCCTATAATAATATAATAAATAATTTCCTAAATAGCTATGACAAAACACTCTAAAAAGCCATTACTGATCTGTGGATCACAGCTCACAAATCTTCAATAACTACTGCTTTTTCTGAGCAACTAGCTCAAACAAGTTTTAAGAAAAATTGCTATTTTTAGTAGTTCTGTTCAAACCCTTCCTCAAAGAAAACATGACTTTCAGGAAAAACTTCATAATCCAATATGTTAAAAAAAAAATAAAGGCAGCACCTGGTACAAGCACAGTAAAAGTTACTGTGCCTGTCAAACAAGGCAGGAAGAGATCTATTTACTGCAGCAATTACCAAATACAAGTTCATCAACTTCACTGTTATTGTGCCATAAAATCCCAAACATATTAAGAAATGTAAAAGAATAGGAAAGGAGAGTTCTTTACTACTCACAGAACAGAAAACAGTCACCTTCCTTAACAAGGATTACCTGTCTAGAAACTAACAGTACACTAAGACCAGTATCTAAAGCACCTGTTCTCAAGTGAATTAGAAGAGGACAAAAGCTCTTCAAAGCTACTGTGGTATCAGTATAGCTGTTCTGCTCTATTTGCAAGAAACTCTAGAAGGTTCACTAAAATCAAGACCAAAAAAAAAACAACAAAAATTTATAGTTCTGTTCCACCAAAACCGCATCTCTCAAATCCTCCATGCAAAATTCCTGTGAAGAAAATTCCTAAGTTCTCTGGTTCAATTTGCCCCAAGTCAGGTCACACAATTTTATGACCTTCCTTCAGAAACCAAAAGCAACACAAACAACTTAATGCATTCTCATGTCCTGCCTCTGAATAGGAGAAAATAAGTCATCCAGCCTCGCAATAGAAAATGACATAGCACACTAAACAATGCCAAAAACTTTTACAAAAATACATTCTCACAAAGCATCCATCACCATATCAAAGCCTAAAGTCTAAAACTGACAGACAAGGTTCCTGACCTATTCCTTTGCAATAAACGTATGACAATTGCATAAAAAGCACCTATTTACTGCACAGGTCTAAAAATTTGGAAAATATGCCTTAACAAAAAAAATTGAAATGCACCACAAATTTACTGAGATTTGCTGAACTACAATAGAGTACAAACATAATGACAAAGCATTTTATCAAAACAGACATCCCACTTCATAATTTGAGAAAAAAAAGAGTGTCAAAAAATAACTAGGTCTTATTACTCCTTACTGTAGGTACCACAAATACCACCCTGAAGTTATAAAATGCACAAAACAGTACATTAATTATAAGGGAAAATCAGCTATACAAACAGGCCTGACAGATCCTGACAGATCTTTGTTTAAAGGGATTCTTAAATCATTGAGTAAAAAATTGAGCACTACAACAAAGATTCTACAGGAAAAAAAAACCTATATAATGAAGCTGGGGAAGAAGGAGATACCAAAGATTCTCACTGTGTTACCTCAGTTTCCTCGGCATCTCATTAATTTAGTACAGTAACAAATAAATGATGCATTTTTCAGTTTTATTTTAACATTTGCAGATCAACCTAAAGCTCTGGTCTTTACATCCTATTGCACTTTGCTTGATTTCTGCATAGAAAGGTAGCCTTTCACTGGTGAAGCTGCTGAGCTATCTCACATTCTCAAATGTTTGTGAGAAGAACGCACACCCTCATACTTGTTCCTTGTTTAGTTCTTGAAACACAAATATTTTTAAGGCTGCCGTACTACACACTGTGCTGGGTATGTGAATGCGTTTCATAAACATGCAGCTAGTTTTACCATGAAGATAGCACAGCCTCATAGCCCACAGAAGCTCAGTAAAGAGGTTGGGTATGAGCTTAAAACTCTTAATTTACTTTGGCAGCTTTCAAGGTGGTGTCACAGAGGAGCAGGGATGGAAGGAGACCCCTGGCCTGTTCAAGAATGGTACAGAACTCCAATGCTCCCAGGGCAACTTTAAGCCTATTGCTACTTCAACAGGTTTTCTGAGCTCTCTGTGGATCATACAGGAAACAGTCTGCTTTCCTTATAGAATCTGCCACGTGTGTTAGAGCTGGCAGCTACCTCACTCTGATGCATTGCTCAGCTAAGCAGCTCAGCCCCTCATACTTAGCTGTAACTTAACTTTTCTGGAAAAAGGTTATGACACTTTACATGAAACACTGCCCAAATAACATGTTTTACTCATAGGGTTTTTTTCTGTTTACTTGTAGTTCACATAACAGAACTAAGCACAACAATTTAGAGTCAGTGGTACAGACAAATGAGAGAATTTCTCTTGTGCACAGTTAGAAAACATATAAGAACTATTACAAGAAGAAAGCACAAGGATTCATAATTCTGTTAGTTACACACAGTCTCTTTAGTTTTCTTATATCCCAGCGTCTGCTTTGTCTTGGACATAGGTCATCAAATCCATTGAAAATATTTCCTTGGTATTTTCTCATTTCTGAGACATTCTTCAGAGTCCATGTAGCTCCTCTGGAGTTCCCGGATTAGTAGGAACAGTCACAGAATCATCTTGGAAAAGACTTCTAAGATGATGCAGTCCAACATCCACGGACCACCAATGTTGCCCACTGTATTGTACTCCTTAGTACCACACCTACATGATTCATGAACACTTCCAGGAATGGTGACACCACCTCCCCAGGCAGCCTGTGCCACTGCATCACCACTCTTTAAGAAAAGTTTCTCCAAATAGCCAATCGTTACCTCCCCTGGCACAACTTGAGGCCATTCCTTCTAGTCCTATTGCTACTTGCAACCCCCACCTTGCCACAATCTCCTTTCAAGCAGTTGTAGAAAACAGTAAAGTCACTCCTGAGCCTCCTCTTCACCAGAGCGAAGAACCCCATGTCTTTCAGTTGTCCCGCTAAGACTTGTGCTCCAGGACCCTCACAGCTCCATTGCCCTTCTCTGGACATGCTCCAGGGCTTCAATGTCTTTCTTGTAGTGAGAAGTCCAAAGCTGAATGCAGTACTTGAGGTGCAGCCTCACCAGTGCTGAGTACAGGGGGACGATCACTGCCCTGCTCCTGCTGGCTGCTCTTTTTGATAGAAGGCAGGATGCCAATGGCCTTCTTGACAACCTTGGCACACGACTGGCTCATGGTCAGCGTAGCACTGACCAACAACACCAGGTCCTTTTCATCTGAACAGTCTTCTAGCCACTCTGCCCCAAGTCTGCAGTGCTGCATGGGGTTGTTCCAACCAAACTGCAGGATCCCGCACTTACTGAACTTCATCCCATGGGCTTCAACCCATCCGTATAGCCTGTCCAGATCCCTCTGAAGGACATTTCTACTATCATGCAGATCAATACTTCTTTCAATTTTGTGTCACTGCAAACTTACTGAGGGTAAGGTCATCCAGACCACCAATCCAGATCATCACTCGTGACCTGCTGCCACTTGTATTTAACTCCACTCACCACCACACTCTGGGCTCAGCCTTTCCACCAGTTCATTACCCAGCAAAGAGTGTTATCTATCTGTCCAAGCCACAGACTGACATCTTCTACAGGAGAATACTGTGGGAGACAGCATCAATGGCTTTGCTGAAGTCTACACAGACTATATCAGCAGCCTTCCCCTTCTCCACCAGACAGGTCACCTGGTCACATTAGAAGGAGATGAAACTGGTCAAGCAGGATCTGCCTTTCATAAACCCATGCTGGCTGGCTCTGATATGCCAGCTGACCCACACAGACCACATGATCTCACTCAAGATGCTCCATAACATTCCCTGGCACCAAGGACAGGCTGACCCTCCTTACAACACTTCATGTAGATGGGAGTCACGCGTGCTGAACACGTCCAGTCCTCTGGGACCTCTCTGGTTGACCAGGAACACTGACAAATGGTTGAAAGCAGCCTGGCAATCATCTCCACCAGCTCCCTCAGCACTTTCAGGTGGATCCAATCTGGCTTCATAGACTTGTGACAGGTGGAGCAGTAGGTCTCTGTTTCCACCTTAATCACTGAGAGGAGTGGGAACAGGGTTGTTATTCTACTCACCATCCCAGACTTTGAGGTAACGGGGTACAGTACGATCAAGATAACTGCTCTGACTGTTAAAAATAGATGTAAACAAGGCATTGAGAGCTGCACCACTGCTCCTTCTTCCTTGCCTATCCCTTCTGAAGAACTTACAGCAGGATTCCAGTCATGGGAGCAACACCACTGTGCTTCAGCAACAGCAACTAAGTCACAGTTTGCCTGCCACACTAAGGCGTCTAGCTCCTCCTGTTTGTTGCCCATGCTGTGTGCACTGGTGCAGATGCACTTCAGCTGAACCATTTGACACACTCTAACCCTGGAGTTGTTACTTCAAGTTCATCTCTGGCAAGCCTTATTTTATCCACTTCACACCTAGCTGAGGGGGCTTCAAACAAACAAGCCCTGCCAGCTCCCCTTGGGTTCCATTTCCCCCTTTGAGACAGGTGAGACCCATCAGAGGCCAGGCACCAAGTGAACAGTCCCATGGTCAAAAAAGCTAAAATTCCAGTAATGGCACCAGCCTCTCAGCCACATATTTATCAGGTCCTCTCAGAATACCTTGTTGCCACTGAAGGAATAGAGGAAAATACCAGCAGTACTCCTCCATCAATAAGAAGCCTCAGTGCCCTCAGGCTTCTCTCAGTGACTTTACCACTGCCAACCTGATCTATCAGTAAGGGGTAACAATCAGATGGATGAACATGACTAGGGAGTCTCCTAAGAATGTTTCTGACTCGGGCCCCAGGGAGGCAGCACACTTCCCTACAGGTACAGTCTGGCTGACATACGAGGCCCTTCATTCTCCTCAGAAGGGTGTCACCTATGACAATAGTTCTTCTTTCCTTCTTGGCAGAAGCAGTCTTGAGGCATGGAGTCAGCCACCTTCACCCTATACAACCTCCTGGGCGGACCTTCCACTGCATCCCCACTTTCTCTTAAGTTTCAGAGCCTCAAACCTATTCCGCAGGGTCACCTGGGGCATGGAGGTAGGTAGGGACAGGGTTTGCCTGTGATACCAAGCTGGGACCTATGTCCATTCCACTCTGCCTCTTAGGTCTCCTCCCCCTACCAACGATGAAGGGCAGGGAGTGCACCACTGTTTGGGATGTATCACCCAGTGCCTTACTTGCAGGTATGGCAGGGATTTGATCCACCCATATACCTCCTGCTAACATTCCCTGATGTACCTTAACCTCTCCAGCTCCTCCTCGAGTTCTACCATACTGAGCAGATCATCCCCTGATCACACTTTAGACAGGTGGCAACCCTGCCACCCTTCACCAGCAGGGACAGACTCAGGTACTCACTGCCGCTGGAGACCTGAACTGACACATTTTTGGGCAGACTGTCTGGACTGACGCAGTCTCGCCGGCAAGAGCCTTTGGAATTCTGGAGACCAAGTTAGATTTATAGTCTGGGAGACAGCCAATCAGTGAGCCAGTGTCCTCAGCAGTGAGGACTCACCTTGCTAGCACTCCCTGCTTCAATGCCCTGCATGAAGTGCCCATGCCATGCCCTTCTGATGAGCCACACCCAGTTGGCCCTCCTCTAAATAAAGGAAAGTTTGGACATTTACAGTTGCGATACACTGCAAAGATCTCCAGATGCTCTGCACCATGAAGGAGCATACAGGCAGCACCTTCTTCCACAGCAGCGATGTTTGATTCTGTAGCTTACTATACAGCTAGTAAAGTGTCTGTTTTTCCAAGAGCATTAATTAATGAAAAAGGACAAAGAGAAGAAAAATGTTTTGAAGAAGATCAACAAAATGCTTAACACAATTGCTTACAAGAAGTAATCATCATCTGCTGACCTGATAGAATGTATCACATTTGAAAGAATACACGGCAGCATTCCTCAAAGCCAGAGTCAGGAGTTGTGCACCTTGACCAGCATCAGCTCAGAGTACTAACTCTTGACTGAACAAGTCCATTCTGACACATTATTCTCAACAATCCACTCCTTTTGCTCCGTAGTCACAGTCTCCTTGAATTCTTAATGCTTCCAGGAACAAAACACCAGCGGAGCCCCGAGTTGTACTAATTAGCTCAAACACACTGCAGGCAGTAGCATCATATCAGACTAAACTCCTCTGTCTCCCCAAAACTTAGGCAGACTTCAGTTTACACTATTTTTATTTTTTTATTTTTTAATGGAACATTAAGAGTTCGCATCCTGCAGATCTTCTGCTTCTAAGTAATTTTCAGGCAGCGGTTTGGACACAAGAACACTACCTGTAGCAATCTCTGACATTGTTTGATTGATAACAGCCAGTTATCCTGAAGACATTCTTCACTAATAAAGCTATTCTTCTACAGCAAAATCAAGCTATTTTTTCAGCTCCTCACAGAAGTCTTCCAGAATAAGGAACACTTGATATTCTGTCAAATCTCACCTGGCAATCCATAGGCCTTATGCCAAAACAATCTGTGGAAAGGTACTTTTCAGGTCATGGCATCTCTTTTTTTTCCTGCAGTCAGAAGAGCAATTGGGCTCTTCATCTTTACATTAGGTTTTCTAAACCAAAGGGATGAAGTAGAAGAGCGCTGGAATGCTTATTTGACACCTTCCAGAATCAAGATACGTTGCATAGCTTCTGCTGCACCTTCTTAAACCCGTATGGTATTTAATATAATCAGCATATGCATGTCTATACAAAAGAAAAACTGGCCACTGTTTTCAGGTGGAACAACAGATTTATCCATTTTCACAGCCAGAGATCAAAACATACTTTGCTAACATCTTTGTTTCATCTGATCAGCACACACAACAGCAGCAGACAGATATGGAATTAATACTGTATGAGCTATGTTATGTTCATCTATATTAGAAAGTTTATAATTACAGCAACAGTTGTGCAATCTGTAGCTTACATCTGCTCCCGCATTAAAGGCCATCCTGAGTTCTTTTCCCACTTCAATTCATTCTCTGTAACCCTGGCTTTAAGTGGAAAAAGACTACTTGAAACACACGAAAAAATGATACTAACAATAACTTGGGTGCCCAAGATAACGGGCTTATTTTTGGAAAGAAAGAAGGCAAGGTCCTAAGCAATTTTGCAAAACTGCAGTGGTAAAACCATGCTTGCCTAGTTGTGAGCTAAGTTCCACCACTATTATCCCTTGTGAAGCTTTTCTTGTAGACCTGATTTCACTAGTGAACCACAAGCTGCTTCTCACTGTGCAAATTTTCCACTTGCAGAGGCAACCTCAGCTTGCATATTTATACACACATAACGAGAGTACACTTAACACCGTTTGTGTAAAGCACACCTCATCTTTACTGCCTGTATTAAAAGCCCATGCAAACTCTTGCAATAAGTCATACATGTGCTTTGTTGAAGTGAACGTGAAATGATGGGACCTTGAGCACAGACAAACCCTTGTGTCCAAACCACAGATTTCTTCAGAGCTAATTTCCTTCAATTATTCTAATCCTTCAAATTTCAGTAAAAGCAGGCCCAACCATCGAAGGTTTACGCAGTAAGATTTCCAGCAGTTTCAAACTTATTCCAGGTGAAAACTAATCTCTACGCATGCAGCTAATACACACAGGTACTAGTGAGTTACGCCAAAAAGATACAGTAATAGTAAACTTCTCTTGCCATAATTATTTATCCAGAAGCACAGACAAGTTAAAGGCAATCACACAAGTCCTTTCATGATTACACACTAACAGGATCTACTGCTGCTTGGGTGAGGACGTTCAAAGCAGGTACCCAGGAAATATCACAGCTTCAACAGTTCACAGCACTGCAATCCAAACAGCCACCTCCACGATGCCTCCAAATAATTCTAATGCCACTGCAGGCACATGCTCAGATGTTTGCTGCCAGGAGCTGCCATCACGTTCCTGACACACTATCGAGCATCTGGAGAGTAACTCAGTTGGTATGAGGAGGTACAGAAGTTGTTTAGAAGTTGGTTTAGAATTGCAATATTAATATTGATGTTCTTAAACAGCTTTCTCCCATCTGTCTAATTACTTCATGCAAATTCCTTGACTGTTTACACGTAAGGATTTCACCTCATCCTTTCAACTTCCTAGTTGAAACTTCCAGTGTAAGAAAGCAGGCCAACAGTAATATCCTTTATCCAACAGTACTAGCTGCTTTATTATCAATAAGCTAAAAGAAATCAGACCTTATATACCACTCACACTTGCAACTGTTTTTAAAAGTTTTATACAATAACCCTCCTCAGCAAGCAGTTTGAGAATGGTTTGGTGTTATCCAGACAACTGTACAGAATTTTCACTTCTGAAACCAATTTGTTTCAGCTGAAAACCTAAACACAAATTTGTTTCTACAACAGGTTGAAGAACCTGCTGTCTAAAAATACTTCTGGCAGTGCTTGCTTCCTTAGGCTAGGGTTAGTTGTGTTAACAAGAAATAATAAAGCTCCGCTTTTCAAAGAGGCTTCCAGAGGCAGGCGTTAAACTTCAGCCACATTTGACTCCAACATGGGGCCTACAGTTTCCCAGGTCTTTCTGAAAAAATACCCCCTCTCTATGAAGAGAAGTAGGAGAGGGACAGAACAGCAAATGGAAGAAAGAACACCAACAAAGAAAAATGAAATTGAAGGATAGAGCTCAAAGACAAAAAAGAAGGAAAATAAAGAAGAGAATTTATCCTACCAGAGACAGCACCTCTTGTCAGTCAAGACAAGAAACATTGCCTCCCAAAAAGAATCTGGCACCAGGACATAGCAGAAGTGATGGGGGAAGACCAAATCTGACCTGAGGTAAAAAAAAAATAAAAAAAAATGGAGTTATGATCCAGATTTTTATTTTTAATTTTTTAAACTCAATTTGTTGTTTCATTCATATCTTGCAGTACGCTTAAAAGAAATTGATTATAAAAAAAAAACAAGTCTTTCTTTAGCTGTGTTGTCATGATGATAATGGGATGACCCAAATCAAAAGTGGAGAAGTATTTTCATGAAAAATGTGAAATTCTGTTGAAAAATAAAATTAAAAACAGATCCAGACTACCAGAGTGCATGTAGTAATACATGAAAACAATGTATACCACTGAAATTTCTTCATGAGTAAAAAAATCTGTAACACACTTGCACCTATAAATCTCACAGAAATGGATAACACCAGCACTTCTCCTAGTTTGAGTAGAGATGCCTTTGAGAATGATGAACTCTCTACCTCGTACTCTGATGCAAATAGGAGAAAATTGTTTTCCACATCCAGATTTCCTGTTTGATTGTAATAAAACTTTAAAAGATTCTACCAGGTCTCCAATTACAACTGGGTTCAACATTAAGATAAAGTCTCCTAGAAGTTCCCAATAAAGCTATCAGGACTTTAAAAAACAAACAAACAAAAAAACAAAACAACAAAAAACACATTCATGAAATTCACTGCAGGATGAGAAATAGATAGTAAAAACAAGAATTCCAGAATACACTAAATATAATAAAATCACATTTTAAGACCAAAAAATACAAGTTTCATGAAACAAATCCAGCCTCCCTCTAACTCCACACTACATCTTGAACAAATCTGGAAACATTCATAAACGTATATATGTTTTGCCAAACACTTTGCTGGCTCCTGTGAGTTATAACCATACTTAAAAGCTGAATTCCACATAAGAATGACTTGCAGTGGCAGAAATAATGCAAGCACTTGCAAGCACCTCCGAAATACAGTTCGGAGTCCTACGGATTAAGAGAAATTAAACGAGACATAGAAAGGCATATTAAAGATAAGGTATCTTGATGATGATGTCCTGCAATTTTAACTCAGGACAGACCTTACTCATCAGCCTAGCAAATGTCAATACGTAAGTACAAACATAAATAGAAGTTTTTGAACAGATCAAAATTGAAGCCTTGTTTTATACATACTGTCCACCAGTAAAGCTACAGAGTTTGCTTATGCTCTGCACTGAATTCAAAACAGTTCTACTTCATTATGTAGAAGTTATTATAACAATGCTACAAAGATAAAGGTATGGGTAACCACAAGAATAATAAATACAGAATGATGATAGGAATAAGTTCAAACTAGATGGTCAGGTGATGCTACTCTGCTGCCACATTCAAACCTGAAACAGTCAAGAGACCTGTAGCATGATGCTTAATATCAAGTGCAAAGTTTTAACTGTTTGATCTGAATACTCGGCAGATTCAATCTACACGGGAATAGAACTCTTCTGTTTGTTTTACAACACATACCAACTGTATCTATATACAAATACTTCAATTTTCACCACCTTTTTGAATTAGTGGAGTATCATCTTATCTTATTAGGAAACTGAGATTATGGACTCACAAAGAAAGGAGTTATCTGAGGTGAACACCTTTGCAATTTCTAACTGTGCAGAAATTTCACCTCATATATTCCATGTTGCTAACTTCACCCTGAGCTCTAACTATCAATCTGAGCTTGGCATGCACAAGCCGCAAACAGCGACATGCAATGCCAGCTCCATATAGGTGAGTGACATTCCTGCCTCCAATCAAGCCTGTAAATCTCTCCTCCATTATGCTAAATCTTCCAAGAACAAAAAACGGAATACTTACAACCTTGCTCATATTAAAATACAGATCAACCAACAATCTTAATCTGTGGGAAATGTAGTATTACACAACTATCTTTCTCAGTGAACCATTCAGCAAGAAACAATTAACTGTTATATCACTAAATGTTATAATCACTGGTCTGTCTGAGCCTTTATTAACCACATCCTTTAAAAAACTTGCATTGATGATAGTTTTTCTGATAGAGAAGTGCTTTCAGGAAAAAAAGCAGAAAGACTTCAGTGTGGCACAAACACTGGATTAACTTCCACAGTACTTAGAAGTGGTACACCCTGTTCAGTTCCCCTGAAACTGACTGAAACTGAAACACGAAGATTGAAACAGCAAGTCCACTAAATCTAGCTGCCCAATTTGAAATGCCAAAGGATCCATTTTCCAGAGCATTTTATTTTCCATAGACAAGTGTATTTCCAAAGCGTATCACTTAAGTTCTTACAGCTGCAGCTGCAAGTGTCCAAAGCTTGGATAGTGACTTCATGAAATTAAGACCACAAGCTAACAGCAACCTGTGAATTATCTCCTAAGTGATCTGCTGTGCCTTCCACATGGACTGTGAAGCAGAGAAAGGAAGTTGGGTTGCTCCAGATCCCAAAGAATTCAATCGTCCCCTCTGCCTGCAGTGCTTCCACCTGCTCTCTCCCCACAGTTCCAGATGCAGAGCTATGTTCCAACATGTAGCAGTCTCCTGCACACCCCAGAGGGGGACAAGGTAGTGAGTGGGGGTAACACCTGGCTCTAACGAGTCATTAAGCCTCATAGGTACTCAAAGAAGGTGGTGTTAGTGCTGCCCGTGCAGCTGAATTCTGACACATCCCAACTCCTGAGGGCTCAACTGATCACAGTTCTTCAGAGGTGTTGCTGTGTCCAGCTGCTTCTTGAATGTGCTAACCTTTTTTGTATTAGTCATCACCCAGTTTCTGCAGTCTTTAACTGTAACTGAAGTAAGACCTGCATGACTGAGAGCAGTGACACAACTCACCCTCAAAGTTGTTTAGTATTAGGAGTGCAAACAGGCAAGGCACTTGAAAAACTTTATTTAAGATGCATGAATTCTGTTTGTCCAGCCCCATTCATGCAACTTGAACAGCTTTCTAAGCCTTCTCTGAATCTCCCCCAGTCACCCAATCAGCCCGAACGGAGCTATTTAACCACTGTCTTCTCCCCACAAATCCACCTAGTGATGGTAGAACTACCACAGCTCTGCACCAGTTTTTAGTAGGTATAAGTCTGAGAGAAGAAGTGGCCTATCTTGCCACCTATTTTCAGAGGGCCTTATTCACACACTGCAGGTGCACCAGCATATTGCTTCACATGCAATACTCTTCACAAACCAATAGACAGAAACCACTTTTTTTTTAAATGAAAATGTAGCTGCCTCAAAACTGAGGAAGTATCGTGCTGGCTAAAAATCACTAATGTACCCAGCTTTTTTTTTTTTAATTATTATTAAATGATGATTTAGATTCTTGCTGAATTAAAGATATAGTTTAATAATAAAGCAAAGTACTGTGTAACATTACTTTGCATCACATCTGCAGCTGTTTCTGTTTAATGTTAACTTTGTGTTCTGAACATACTCTCACTAGATAAATTATCACATGTGGATCTTCAGATATTGCACTATACTTTTAACTACGGTAGCATGTTAGTGCATACAGAGTACAACTAACACTATGAAAACTTTGATTTATGCAGTTAGAAAACACTTTCTCAGAGAAACATCTTAAAGCAAATTTAGAAAACCCACTGTTTCACGGTACATGCAAAACCGTCAACTTAATCTTCATTTGTTTCCTACAAAACAGATCTAAATAACAGCGATATATGAAAGAATTTGTTGTTACTCTGTGTTCTAGAATAGCAAAATTCCACGTTTGGAGATGACACCGTAGTATTAAATAAAATGCATCAGAAGGCGCTAATTATAACAGTCTCACACAAGCATTTCTTAATTAATAAATGCAGTGCTTCATTGACTGGATTGTTTTGATTATTTTGTAGAAAAAAGATGTGTAGTTCCATTACCTGAATTAAGGGTTTTGCATACAAAAGCACATTAATTTTGCACTTGGTGGCACTTACATAATTGACACAACATGAAATATTAGAAGTTATCTATCAGCAGCTGAGTGCTGTCAGCTTCGACAGAAATTTGTGGTATCCCTCTGCAGATCAAGTATGATACAGTTATTGCGTCATTTGGAGGATCAGAAATCAGTTTGCAACGTTTTCCAAGACATTACTATGGATGAAGTTTTACTAATGTTCTGTATGTGACAACACTGGCCCAGACTCTTTCAACAGTACTGCTACAAGACTGGAGTTAACACTACCTCGATATTAACTGTTTCCAAATGGTTAGCTCATGTGGTTTTGTGCATTTCTTTACCTTCCATCATAAATAAGGTACTTGACTCAAAGACATTCGCACGTGCACACACACACAAAAAAAAAGAACTGACAGCACTGACGTTCCACTTCCTTTTGTATGAGGAGTTTGAAGCCAGCAGGCAAATCCAGAACTCCACCGGGCCTGACAGTCACTGCTCTCCCTTTATATGTTATTAACATCCAGGCTGTGCTTCATGTAGAACTGGGATTAACTACAGAACTCTGCTGGTTCATAAGAAATGCTGATGAATGGGCACCATCACAAAAACCAAACAACACAAACACATGACTTCTACCCTTGCTAGCTTTATGAAGCTTACATTCATTACATTACATATGAAGAATACATTCCCAAATGCACATAAGAAACATGATGGAAGAGGGGCGGGGAGAAGAGGCACAGGGTATGCAAGAGATGGTTCATAGAGACTCCCTTTGGCACCACTGTGACAGGAAAACAGAATTCTGGGCTTTTGGATGGCCAGTAATGCTATAGCAATCTTGTTTCACAAAAAAATAAAAGAGTGCAAAAGTCTTCTAACGACAGCAATGGAAGTTACAGTTCCCTCCTTTCTCCTATTCTGGGTGCTGCGCACCACTGTACAAAAGAGACATTACTCATGCATGTGTACAGAAAGTAGATATACAGCAAGCAAGGTATTTTCTGCTGTATGTTTCAGAACATAAAAATTCACCTGTCTGTTGCTTGGTAGTGTAGCTAAAGATTACACCACCATACCCTCCTAAACAGAGGGGCTAACCCAGAAACAATGAATCACTCCTGAAAAGGCAATGACATGAAATCCAAGACCTGGGAGTGACCTCATGTTGCATTCTACAAAATCAAAGGCAGGGAATAACTAGTTCCTTAACACAAGTCACAGAACAAAGACAGTTTTAAAAAATTAGAAATGAGCAGCTATAGCAAAAAGAGGATAAACACTAATGATTACACTTGCCAGTACTACCAGAAAGCCTCTGAAACACCAAAAGAACACTTAAGGAAAGAAGAACAATAATTGAAGTTATATTTATATCTATTTTCATCAAGTAGGGAAAAATGTGAGCCCAGAGCTCACTGGTGAGAAGGGAGCACAGAGGAAAGGGGGATGGTGAGATTTTTTTTTCCTGAAAGATAACAAAACTGATTTAAAACAAACACATCTTGCTGCACTTCATAGATGATTACACCAACAAAAAAAAGGCAGGCAACTCTAATGGCATGTAAGCATAGATGTCCATCAGATGCCTTGTGGCCTATTTAAAAGTACCAAGATTCTGGAAGAGCAACTTCTCCAGCATTTACCCTTCTGGAGACATCCATTCTTATCAGACAACTGGTACAGCGTTCTAAATTATGTCAGACACAAGTTTGACATAATAAATCAAGTTTGTAACTTTCAGAACGGGGCCCTTTTAGGGCAGAACACAGAAAAGGTGTGACTTAGAAAAATAAAACCTTGCTATCCGAAGTCAGCTCCTCTCTACTAAGTCACACTGGATCAAAAATTTCACTTACAAATGGCATTATACAGACCTGAAGCAAGAATTACTTTTGTGCAAATATTTCACTTCAGGGGTTTCTGTATCTCTAATGGAATCAAGTCTCTAAGCCTCTTCTCCTGGAAGCTGGAAAAGCATGCTTCCAGTATTAACAGAAGCTACCCTAGCCCTACAACAGAAGTCAACAAAAAACAAAACACGTGAAATAAACAGAGAACCAGTGAGAAACTATTTCAGTTTCTCAATAAGGAAGAAATACTGAATAATCCCCCTTCAGAAAGAAAACACTAAGCCTGGTTTAGTTACAAATCACTCCCTTCTAAACATCAATGTACAAGCACAGGAACGCCACTCTTGCAGTAGCAACCAGAAACTGACATCCATTACGCAAACGTACAATACAGACTTCATCAGAAATTTACCTGTAAAGAAACTTTCAGATTTTTCTCTACTTCAACAGAAAGGCTGCTCAGGACCGAAGCATCTTTTTAGCAAATACTACAACCTTTTTCTTTAAAAAAGAAACAACACATTCGACACACTTACTTCTGAAAAACACTACCAAACAGCAGACTATCACTTCGATAATTTTTACCTGTTCAATCTAGAAAAGTTTGTATCCTACTACTGTACTTCAAAGAGAGTAACACGCATGCAAGACAGACTTATGGAAGACGATATCACATAAACTCACTAAAAAAACTTTGCAACCAACCCTCATTTCACTCATTTTTTATCAGATGAATTTTTAGCCACACACAAATCCAGCACCTTCATCTCCACCCTCCTGGAAGAAGATGTACTGCACACAGAAGAGAGAGAGCTGGGGAGGAGGGGAAGGAAGCTTAAAAAGGAGAGGATCTGGTGTTCACACAAAGTTCTCTCCAATCAAAGTAAGTATGAGCTTGCGGATTTGGGCAAAATAATCGCTTGTTCACACGAGTAAGTGCTCCTGTTTAGGAAGACGCATGTGAGATAACGAGATAGAAAACGTACGCAGTGTCCTGCGGTCTGACAACAAGCTAGCAACACAACGCCAGCAACATTACCCACCGACACCAAGTTGTCCTACAGTGTTTCTGCCAAAATATGTTAGGAATAAATAGAGAGAAATGAGATAGCAGAGAAAATGGAGACGGGTGTTGGAGTAGGTTCCTAATATGGCAGAAAGTTACGCTTTCAGGTGACAAAGTGCAGCATAACATACGTCTTCGTACTACCCCAAATACCTCACCTGCGGACAGGAAGGCTGCAAAAATAACAGCAGAAGCCAAGCCACTTTCCCCGACACCACGCTCCCTCTCACACAGCCCCATTCCCAGCGCTCAGCCCTCCCTCGCCCCGCTCTCTGCTGCCGACTCCCAGTAACTCTCGCAGCGCCCCGCCCGCAGCTGTAGCACGGCGGCACACGGGCAGCGCGCGGCACGCGATGACCTCCCGCACTCCCACAACACGCGCCGCTACCCCTGGCGGCGGACACGTCGGCAGGCCGCCCCGCGCCCCCCGCGGGCCCGCCCATCGCGGCCGGCCCCGCCGGGGGCAGAAGGGCCCTCGCGGCCGCCCGCCCTCGGACGCGGAGGAGCGGCACCCCCCCC
>JAPSGF010000066.1:2383783-2497578 GCA_035772895.1 Perdix hodgsoniae | reverse complement strand
ATAGGGCGCCGCGCCAGGCCCCGGCGCCGGGCCGGGCCCCGCGTCCCCGCGGCCCGCGCCGCTCACCTTCATGTCGGGACATCCTAGTCCGGAGGCGGCGGCCCAGGCCCGTCCCGGGGCTCCCGCGGGCTGCTTGGGCGCCGCTGCGGCCTGGCCCGCCGCCGCCACCACCGCCGCCGCCGCCACCACCGCCGCTGCGCGCACGAAGCCCCGGTGCGAGGGGAGCGGGTCCGGGAGGAGGGCCGAGAGGGGGGCAAATATACAAGAGACGGCGCGGAGCCGGCCTCCCTCCCCTCCTCCCGCTGCTCCTCCTCCTCCTCCTCCCTCCCTCCCTCCCTCCTTCGCTTCGCGGGGGGCGGATCCGGCGGCGGCGGCTTCCCGAACGCCGTGACACTGGGAGTCCGGGCCCCGCCGGTTCCAGGCGCCGCCCCGCCCCGCCCGCTGCCGCAGCGACGGCGGCGGCGGGACCGCCCGCCCGCGCCGCGCTGGAGCGCTGCCGGCCCCTTCCTCCTGCTCCGGGAGGAAGAGGAAACGCTGCGCCGGACTCTGCGGCACCGCCCAGGCGGCGGTTGAGCCGCCTGAGCTGCTTGAGCTGCATGAGCTGCCGGGCGCGCGGCCGAGGCGGCCCCGCGGAAGAACGGCCGGAGCCGGGAGGAGCGCGAGCGCGGCTCGGCCGAGGCCTTTGTACAGGGAAAAGCAGTAATAAAAACAGTAATAATAAAAGCCAGGAGCACCGCGCATGCTCCGAGCAGGCTTTCCTACCGCTTATTGTTATTCGCCGGAGCGGTTTGGGGAGCTCGCTGCTGGCTGGGGGACGCAGGGTCTTTCCCATTCCACCCTTGAACCCCTTCCTTTGGTTTGGGTTCTTTTTTTGGTCTTCCTCAGCAATGAGGCAGGACGAGCGCGCCTGCCCAAAGTGTGCACTGGCTGGGCCGGGGACAGGCAGGCCGTGCTTGCTGAGCGTCGCAGAAGCCCCGCTCCGTTTCTCCGTGCACGCAGAACTTTTCGTACTGTCACGTTTGCTGTCAGTCCTTTCATGTAGTCTTGGGATGAGTGGAACACACATGACTTGGCCATGCTACTTCCTGGTTGAGATGTACGTGATGTGTACCAAGCGACCTGCTCACTTGCTGCCTTTCTCCCTGAACAGCACAGCGTCTCCCTCTGTCTCTGTTGTACCTGCCTCTTTTTTCCTCCACGTTTTCAGATCCTACTTTGCTCTGGACTCTTCTCTGTCCAACACTTCCATTTTCACAGAATCATTAAGGATGGAAAAGACCTCTAAAATCACCACACCCAACCATCATCCCACCCCCACCATGCCCACCAGCACATCCACACAGTTCTTGAACTCCTCTGGGGACAGTGACTCCCCCACCTCCCTGGACAGCCTCTGCCACTGCCTCACCGCTCTTTCTGAAAGGAAGTATTTCCTCATATCCAACCTGAATCTCCTCGTGCAACTTGAGGCCATTGCCTCTCATTCCATCACTGTTACCTGGGAGAAAAGGCTGAGCCCCACCTCACTACAACCTCTTTTCAGGCATTTATAGATGATAAGGTCTCCCTTAAGCCTCCTCCAGACAGAACAATCCCAGCTCCCTCAGCGATTCCAGATCCTTCACATCTTTATTGCCCTCATAGAATCATACAACCACAAGGTCAGAAAGGACTTACAATATCATCTAGTCCAATCACTCTCCCATTACCACTGCTACCACAAGCACTAAACCAGATCTCACAGCTCCTGATCCAGATACCTCTTGAACACTGCCAGGGACCGTGACTCCACCACCTCCCTGGGCAGCCATTCCAGTGCCTGACCACTCTCTGAGAGAAAAAGTTCTTCCTTAAGTCTAACCTAAACCTCCTCTGGTACAACTTGCTGCCATTTTCTCAGGTCCTGTTTGTTGCCTGGGAGAAGAGTCCAAACCCCTCCTCATCACAACCTCCCTTCAGGAAGTTGTAGAGAGCAGTGACGTCTCCCCTGAGCCTCCTCTTCTGCAGACTAAACAATCCCAGCTCCCTCAGCCACTCCTCGTAAGATTTGTGCCAAACCCCTCACAAGTTTAATTGCCCTTCTCTGGACTTGTTCCAGGGCCTCAATGTCTTGTATTGAGGGGCCCGAAACTGAACACAGTACTCGAGGTGCAGCCTGCCCGTTGACCTTCTCATTGTCCTCCCTGCTGCCTGCTCAGGGCTTTGCATCCCACTCCCTCCTCCTGCTGTCCTGCACATTCACCCGTCTATGAAGAAATTCACAGTTCACCCCCAGTTTCTGTGCTGCACCCCACATTGTACCACAACCCACTTATGCCTGCCCTGGTTCTGCAACCCTTGTATGTTCACATCAGTGAGATACTTGCCTGTTCTGAGTCTACCACAGGCCAGAAAAGCTGAAGTATCAGGCTGCAAGGCAAAGGTGAAGTGACCAGTAAGTGCTGAAAGGAAAAAGTGCCAGCCTCATGTCTTGTACCATCCGTGCTAGTCATGTGGTATCTCTGCTTTTCCCCCTCGCATACGTACACAAGGAGCAGGCTGCCCAGAGAGGCTGTGGGTGCCCCATTCCTGGAGGTGCTCGAAGCCAGGTTGGATGGGGCCCTGGGCATTGTGATCTGATGGCAAGGGGTTGGAACTGTAGGACTTTTAAGGTCCCTTCCAATCCAAACTATTCTATGATTCCATAATTCTCTCTGATGTTCTGTCTGCTTCCATCTTTGCCTTATGTATCTGCAAGGTGATAACTGCAGTGCTTACTGAGAGCATCCACTCTGCCTAAAACAACGCAGGCACTCTCATTAGAAGCAAACAATATCTCTGCGTGGAGAAACTGAGTACTGTTTTGTCTGAAGAGAAAGAAAACAAGGGGAAAGTCAGTGATATGGCAGTCTGCAAGTGAGATACAGCTGAAGAGAAATCTGCAAATATCATGAATCTTTAGGATTCTGGAAACTAGGAAACTGAAAGGGGTACCTCCAAGCCTGAGCGGGAGGTGAAACTGTGCCCATTTTGTCAGCTTTCCAGAGCAACAATGGGACAATGAATCCTGTTTCTACAACTTTATGTTAGCACCAGCAGTTTTAAATGCAAGTGGCAATCATCTCACTCTGATGCAAAATACAGACGGCCAGCTGCTCTTGGTCAATGCTGCCCTTTAGTTCCTAGAGAGCCTTGGAGCACACTGCCCCGCAAGATGCTAGCTCTAGTGGCTGGCAACAGCTTGTCAGCTTGTGCCCCACTCTGAGCACCACACTGCTGCTTGGTTTATGATTGGTTTTATGCTTTTACCAGTAAGCTGGCCCACAGCAAGAGAATGTCCCCTCCATATATCTGCAAAACATGGACTGCAAAGTGGGCACTGCAGGGCACCTGAAGGTTTTGGTTTAGTCTCAGTTTGAAGAGGGCTGACCACCTCTTATGTGCATACTCCAGTTACAAAGAAGTTGGGCTTTAATCACATGGATGACCCTTGAGTGCATGTGGTCCAGTATGTAGTAGGGAACACCTCATCTCACAACCTTTCTGAAACATTCCTGTAGCCTGCTAGAGAAAAGCAAAATTATTCATTGCACATATGTAGCAGTATATAACTTGTATGTAGCAGTAATTATTCACTGCTTTCTGCCTTAGTGCCTGCGTCTATTCTAAGTGAGTCAGGATGGTTAAAACCTTGATACTCTTGGAATAGCTTATGCAAAGGTATATTAAAATGTGCTCTCCTGTATCGTTTAGCAGAAATTGTGCTGATTATTTCTCTCTTCGACAAATGCAGCACACAAGAGTACAAGGCACCAAGGCTCCCATGGGCAGGCACATAGCAGCTCCAGCTGTATGTAGGACATGGCCTAGCAGACAGTCTGAATGTCCTGTACAAGGTTGCAATCTTAGCATTACCTTGTTTTGTGATGTCTTTTTTTTTTTTTTTTTTTTTTTGAGCAATAGTCTTCCATAGAATGAGAAAGAAAGAGTTTGTTGAAGTTTAGGAAGTTCTTGTGTCTCTGAGGGGAGAGCCTGCTGTAGGCAGGTTTCTCATTCTTTCCCTCACATGCAGCAGAATATTCCATAGGTGAACTTTGCTCATTTGGAGTGAGGAAAAAGTATCAACACATGTGTTTTCCTTTGGGTAAATGCAAGCAGAGAAATCAGAATTTACTTACCCAAGGTCATTCAAAGTCAGAGGCAGGCAAGGGATTAGAAACCCAGATCTGAGAACTAATTAGGCCATTGTGTAAGCCACAGTGTGAACAAGCAAAAAGTCATGAGTTTTCCTAACGTGGTATCATAATATGACAAAATTGGTACCTGAAAGCAGCAGCATTCTGGGAAACAGGGAGAAGATGTTATGTGTAGCCATGTGCAGCTCCTTGCCTTTCTACTGCAGGATAACCCAGGACCTGGAAAGCAGCAGGACAAGTGCAGGTACAGAACTGAATACTGACATTCCAGGGCAGAAATAAGTGATAAACTGTTACAGTAGAAAGCACTTAGTCCATTAGCTTAACTGAAATCTTCTACCTCTTTGTGGGCTACTTAAAGCCCACTGAAGTGATGGCTCCACTTATTTCAGTGCTATTCCCATCAGGCTACTACCATTTGTGTAGGTGGTCTCTGCATCTCTTTGCTGGACTTGTTTTCTGTGAGGCTGGGCATACCACTGTATGCAACACTAGCTCCTTGTTGTCTTCATTGATCTGCTCAAGGATTCCGCTTCACATGTGGAGGCAAGAGGTGCCATCACTGGAATCATGTCTGACTTACACCAATCAGTGGTTTTGGTCATTCCACTTGTCATAAGAGACTGTCATTGCGCGCACATTCAAATGTTAGCCTTGTACACTGCTGCACATCAAGGTCTCCCACTGTTATTTCCTTCTAAATGCTGCTGTTCTGCCTCCTCTCGCTGAGCAGTCATCCCACGTTGTGCCAAGCTACCTAGTGTCTGTGCTCAGACAAAGTCAAAAGACTTGCAATCAGAGGAAAACAGTCTTGCTGTTTTCTAATTTATAAGGAAAAACCTGAAAGACCTTTGCATACATGCTGTTTTGTTTTGGATTCTGCATCAGGGACAATTATTCTGCCATAGTAATTTCCCAGAAAATGCAAAGACTCTGGGAATCCTACAGATGGAAATGACATTTCCACATAAATGTCCATGAAAAGATCCTCCTTCTTTCCATGTGCCCAGGCCTACTGGTGATTGTCTTGCAATCCAGCTGGAAACACCAAAAGCGCAGAGCAATAGCACAATCATAACTTCACAGAATCACAGAATTATCAAGGTTGGAAAAGACCTAAAAGATCATCCAGTCCAACCATCACCAATACTCCCCAGCTAAATCCTATCCCTCAACACAACACCCAAACGTCTCTTGAACACCTCCATGTTCGGTGACTCCACCACCTCCTTGGGCAGTGCATTCCAATGCCTGACCACCCTTTCCGAGAAGTAATATTTCCTAATGTCCAGCCTGAATCTCCCCTGGCGCAGTTTGAAACCATTGACTCTAGTTCTATCACTGTCCACACGAGAGAAAAGGCTGACCCCTAGCTCAGCACAACCTCCCTTCAGGAAGTTATAGAGAGCTATAACGTCTCCCCTGAGCCTCCTCTTCTCCAGGCTGAACAATCCCAGCTCCTTCAGCCGCTCCTCATAAGGCCTGTGCTCCAGGACTTCTGGAGTCATGAGGAACATCAGATGGCTTTGCTTGTTGATCTCATTTGGAGCACAAGCATCCCACTGAAAGAGAGTAGGGCTTGGTATTTTACTAGGGACATCCTTCCTCTGGGGTGATTATTTCACGTTGGAGATAAACTGAAATGAGCACCACTAAGTGTGCTTATCATCAGCTCAACCTTTAAGTAGAAACTCTGCTCCAGAGTGTTGGATATACAGTGTAGATGCTTACATGACTAAGCCTGTACTTTGCTGGCAGTTGCAGAAGCTGTTCCATCTCTCATGTGTGCCTCCAGGCACCAGTTTAATCTCTGCTGCCTTTCCTGACCAGTGGCCTCCCAGTATTCACACATACCCTCAAAAGGCTGCCTTTTCCCCTGCCCACATGTAACAGATGTTGTATGTTCCCAAGATTTCCAAGATCTCTTTGGGAGCCAGATTTGATATAATCAGATGCTGATATAAAGCAAAAAGTGCTCCAGCTACCTCTTTCTCTACTACTTTTCTGGCTAAATTTTCACAAAGAATTTGAACTAAGACAAACACCAAAAATTCATCAAATCATTCCATCCTCTTACCAAAATATTTCTAATCACACACCAATCCTTTGTACTGGTGTGGTTCCAGCACTGTTCTTACAGGACCTAAAGTCACAATGTATGGCGAAATAGAGCCCTTGAAAATTCTCTGCATCACAGCTTTGTTCTCTGACAGAAGAGGACAAAGGAAAAAGAGTGCATAATTTCTCAGTGCTGTTATTATTGTTGCTTTGGAGGTTACCATTGAGCCGACCAACATTCACCTACTTGATAACCACAAATGTTACTTTTTTCACTCATTCGTTCCACGTGAATGAATCAGAAGGACAGTCTCAAGCACCGTTCCAGCAAGGAGGAGATAACACGGATGTATCCTCTTTGCTTACAAAGCCCTGTCTCTGCAAGCAGGAGGAAGCAAATGAAATAATATCTCATGTAGATCATCATTACTTAGTTTTTCAGCTAGTTCTCTGAAAAACAGTTTAATCTCATATTCTATGCACATGTGTCTCAGGGCTGTGCTATAACGCTGCTTCTGGCTCTCCTCTAGGTTTTTATGGCAGCTTCCCCCCCACACACACCCCCTCCACCCCCTCTTTTCTTCTCTCCTGTCCCCCACTTTTGTCACAATAACAGCCACACCTGGGCAAGTTCTCCAGGAGCTCAAACCTCTGATTGACCATCTCTGACCTTTTTGAGTGCTTCTCTGTGACAGTTCTTGTGGTGGATGCTAATGTGACACTGGAGAGAAGCTGCTCCTTGAAAAGGAGTTAATCTTCAGATCTACATATCTATTTTCCAGTAAAATTGAAGCCAATTGCTGCCTTATACCCAGGCCACTCAACTTGCCTGCTGTGATCATCAGACAGGTGGGGATGCTGTGATGAAAAATTGCTTGGAATCTATGCACCCCAACTTACAAAACTGACAAGGCTTTGGGGATGCAGGAGGCCATCACGGCCAGGTTTTCCCATTTTCCATAAGCAAAGGGGTCTTCTAGAAGTCACAGGAAAATATCATCACCTCCAAGACTACCCAGGCTAACCAGAGCCTATCAAAGGACAGGAGACTATAGCCCCACACTACCTCAATGTGCTGTGCAGGCATGGAACTTATGAACAGAGAGCACAAGATGATGATAAAGTGACTGGTATGTTTGCTGGAATAGTGGCATCTCTGAATATACTGCATGTTTTCAAATATAGGAAGGCAGATGGAGCAGGTGTTTTCAAACATAGGAAGGCATGCTGCAAAGAGCCTCTCCTATACAGTGACATTAGAAAGTTGGCAGCATGGGGTATAAAGCCCAAGGTTAAGGGCTCAAGCTCTAGTCATGGATACTGAATAGCAACCCTGCGGTGGAATAGGTTATAGCCCATATTTCCCTTCCTTGTGTCTCTCTGCAAATTTTTGCTTGAGTAGTTCAGACACACGCAGAGCCCGTGTATTAGCAATTAGAAGAAATGTATTAGTAATTAGAAAAAAGAAATGAGAAAGTCAATACAGCCTAACTTGGTGGGAAAGCATTGCTCTTACTGCTAATGTGCAGAACTGCTGGGTGTGTGAAGCAGCTCTGTCTGGCTCTGCAGCAGGTTACTCTACTGAAATCATCCACTTTAATATTTTTAGTTATTAGTGTTATTAGTGATGCATGAGTAATGATTTTGGGATGCTCCAGACCTGGTCGTCCCTCATCTTCTGCAAGCACGTGAGAAAATTTGAGCTCTGACACACTTAGCTGTGTCTGGAAGACCACTAGTGACAAACAGAACTTACACAGATCTTGGGCTTTGTCCAGCCATCTCTTCCTAATTAAAAATGAAATCTTACCTAAAATAAATTTTACTCATTCATTTGCCTTCTGAATGTCAGAAGCCAACTAGTTTTCTATTCTCAGTTTAGAAATTTTTCATTTTTCAGGTACAGAATGATCAGTAGTGACATTTGAAAACATGTTTTTAAAAATGGATGTTGGCAGTTTTCATTTGCCTGTTTAAAGTGCTGAACATTCCATCCACTTATTGTAGCTTTCAGTAAAGGTCAGCCTTCATTGGCCAGATCTCTAAAAAGACTGAGCAAGGTGTTCAGCACCTGGTAGCAGAGGACAGGAAAGGCACAGCAAAAGGCTACAATGCTTGAGAACCCTCCACACTGGCTATGCACCTGGAATGCAGGTTGGTAACCACAGATTATTGTTTCTGTTCAATCTACCATGGAGAAACTGTTGGCGTAAGTAGTAGAGCAACTGACAAACTCTTACTGCACAAAGACAGGGTGTTCTCACTGTTCTCTACTAAAACCATGAACAAAACTCACCTCCACAGGGTAGCTGTCCCTAGAGCAGGGACAGATGTGTGTAAGCATTTTGGCTCTAAAAAGAGAAGGTTATCTGTCTACCATCTTCCTGTTTTGTGACAGGCTGTGGTAGAAGCTGGAAGAAAGAGGATGAACACTGTCAGTACAAACACATCCCTCTTCTCCTTTTCTTCTCCACCTTCCAAAGATCTTGATAGCAGCCCAAGCATTTGTTGAGCTGTTCTTGAGTCTGCTGAAGAGATTACTTGCATGACAGACAGGAATGCATCAAGATCACAATGAAGTATTTGACTAAAAACAACGCAAGAGAACAACAAGAGAAACCCAAAACCTTTTAAAAGAAGTCCGGACATAGCAAGGCCACTTTGCCACTGCAAGCCGATACAGCATTGTTTCATGGAATCAAGGGATGTCTTGGAAGAAACCTCAAGGATCATCAGATTCCAGCCGTTCACCTGCAGGCAGGGCTGCCAGTTACTAGATCAAGTGCTAGATCAGGTTGCCCAGGCCCCATACAATCTGTCCTAGAACACCTCCCGGGATGGGCATCCGCAACATCTCTGGATGGCGTGTTCTGGCACCTCTATCCCCTGACACCCCATCTAAACTTCTTTCCTTTAGCTTAATCTCATATTTTGTGCAAAACCCCTCACTGCAGTAACAACTTACATAATTCACTTTTGACAAGCCAGAGGAGAAGAAAGAAGGGTGCCTGTGCTTTCTTCACCAAAGTCCTTGTTCTTTCTTCCTGACACTGCAGAGACCTGTAACATCACACTCATTTTCTTCAACAGCCCCAAGGCTCGGACTTGCAAGAAATAGAAGCAGATCCTCTTGACCTAGTTACTAGTTACTAGTTACAAAGTTACTAGTCACAAAAACAGCTGGCAATGCCCAGCTCTCTCTCAGGGAGGGACTAAAGAATCTTAACAAAACAGGACTGGTTCTAGTGCCCTAAAACTTACCAGCTTTTGATGGTGCATGAATATGGGGCTCTGGCTGGAGGCATATCTCTGAAAAGTGTAAACTGACCACAGAACCCATGCTATTGAAGAGAACAGTTTGGTCACCTAGTTATTTTAGGACACCAGGATCAACGGTGTCCAAATCTGGTATCAGCTGTCCACTGTCAGAGGCAGCAAGGTGATCCTCTACTTGATTGCAATTAACTAAAAATTGGTCTCCAATTAACACCACCAATTTTTACTGAAGACACCACCTAGATTTTGCCAGAGTACTTGTGCTTGAGCTCTCTGTCGCTGTGATGTATTGACTTACCAAGCAGCTGCTCTTCCATGCTTAATTAGCGGGTGTAAAATTAGTTGGGTTGCATGGAGGAAGAGCTGCCCTAGTTAAAACCCTTCTGCCTGCAAGGAGCCAGCATCCATGAACGTAGAGTGAAATTCACACCGCCATCTAGCGATCGAACATCCACTTGCTGCGCTGTACACCAAAAGCGATACCCAGAAAAATGAGCAAAGATTTTGATTTCCCGAAGATAAAATCTTACGTATGCTTATTCTTGTACTTAAATGGCTTCGTGAGCAACAGTGAGGGTGAAACATGTGACGGACTGCAGAGAGCCTTAGCATGAAGAAGTTTGCATGGGATAACTTACATACAAATCCAGATAACTTGAGATACCTACATCCGGAAAACTTCTTTCAGCTCTTCATATGAAGCATATAGACTCCTAAGAAAGTGTGTGCAGCTTTTACATGCTATAGTACAATGCTTTTGTTTTATTTGTTCCTTTGCTTCCAGAGCAGGTGCAAGGAGGCACAGAACATGCAGAAGTGTTTCTCTTCCAACAGCATTATTTCTGCTCCAAAAATAAACTCCTTGTTTTATCTTGTATCTGAAGGGTGCATATTCTTAAGTCAACTGATGCATTAAGATAAAAGGATACTGAGAACAGAGAAGAGATTAATAGAGAATATGGCCAGGTCAGTTTTAAACTATAATTTCTGTCAGGAACAGACCATCCCTATTTGAATGTTCCAGAATTAGATAAGCTGTTGTGGAGACAAACAGATGGTTGTCTACTTTATAAATTTCTACTCCCTTCTAGTTTTTATTCCCTGTTCAGCTGCCTTGAGTTGACTCCTATGCAGGGTGTACTCATCAAAATGTATACTGAGTACTTTGAAGTGACAATGTTATTCATTAATAAAATTATACAGAGCAGCCCAAGACTGTCAGGGTTCTGAAAAGGACCTGTTATGAAGACAAAAGTAATACAGATGTTACCTTCAAATGCTATTTAGTACTCTTTGTTCCCTTTGCTGTATTGTACCAAAAGTCTGCCAGTACAGCCCTACAGGGAGATAAAATATTTTCACCTTGAAAATATTTAATAGAGATGATCACTTACAAGAAAGACTAAGTACTGTAGGATACATGGCAGCCTTGGACTGAAAGTGAAAAGCTGTACTGCCACATCAACAGGATTGCCAAAACTCAGCCAAACACTCTCTTGCCAACTTTTACAAATCCATCTATGACGAGCAGAAGATATACTACTGAAAGTTGCTGCCACCCCAAAACCCACAGAATAACCACAAACTAAACCAGACTCTTAAGATGCAAGCTGCAAAGTCTTATCCTACAACACCAACATTTGCCGAAGGCACCAGTGTTTAGAAAAGGACATGGGCTCAGCTGAGGAACTTTTTTCATCGTATTGCACCCACCATGCCATATCTGTGAGAACATCTGAGATGTGGCCCAAGGTGACATTCTCTTTCCATTCACATGCATGAGGCAGGAAAACTGCAGCGTCACTGCCTGTTTGGATTTGCACACAATTCCACCTGAGGTTCCAGTTACATGGATTTACAAACAACAGTGGTACCAATACAATTTTCCATTCAGGCTACTACTGTGCAGGAGTAGAGTTTTACACAAGAGTCACGTCACTATATACAATCGATGACACTAAGTTTTACTGATGAGCCCTTAGGACACAGCAGTTCCATGCCTCCCCTGATCACGGCAGTCAATAGCAGTGCCTGTAGGTCAGCCACCTAACACTTCCCACTGCAAGGCCCTGCTTTCGTTAACTCATATATTTTGTCAAGCTTACATTTTAATGAGAAAAGATCTGGCTTGGGCGTTCTTAAATCTAAAAGCTTGGTAACTGCAATTGCAAATTGGTTAGGCAGCATGTCATTTTCACAGCTTTGAGAGCTCAGCATTATGGAGTGTGGTTGGCTACCACAGAACCAAAGCAACTCTTGAAAAGAGTTTTGGAGCAGCCTTGCAATCTGAATAAGAGTAAACACAAAGATTTGAAAGGAAAAATAAAAATTTGTTAAATGTAATAACTTTACATTTGTTATAACAGAATTCTAGTCTCCATCAGGACTCTTAGCAGTTGCATAATTTGTTGGGTTTTGTCCTGTTTTATTTTGCAGTTGGGATACATTTCTGGAGTGTTTATCTGTTAATTTTTCCTCTGATAAAGTCAGCTCTTGGAGAAGAGGTATTTTCTTTCCAAGTATTCTTACACTTGTGTTACTGGCATAAAACTGTTAAACTTGTCAGCAGATAATGACTCCTTACTGAATACTTCTGGACATATTTTCCAGTATGAGAAAGCCCAAAGTTATGAAACCATAAAAGTCTAAGAGACTGGTCAGAGGATCCCCCTGTACTTGACACAGAAGCACATAAGAGACGTAAGAGACTAAAGAGATCACAGCAGACACAGTTCTTCATCTTGCTTCAGATGAATTATTTTCATTGAAATGGATGCTTGTGTTTGCAAAGAACCATCTGGCTCACTCCAATCACACTATTATAAAAGATAGGGGAATGCAATAGCATCATATGCGGAGGCAAAGCCATCACTCTGTTTCCTCATGATTTACTATAATATAATAAACAATTCAATGTCTTCGTGAGCTTTCTTGACTGGTAATGGCGAATACCTTACTTTGCCCTGAAGACCTTCAAAATGCTCCTGCCAGAGTAGTAATCCACACTTACTGTTATTTCAATTTGGAACAATTTACCTGGATAGAAATATATATGCTTTGTTCTATGCTAGAAATTCAACTGTGGTTAGAAAATATATATAGATATAGATAGATAGGTATAACAGATAACAAGTCTCCAAAAATTTGAAGCTTATGTCCCATCTAACATTCTAAACTCTACAAAAAATGCTTTCTTTATCACTGGGAAAGTAAGATTGTAAGATATAGCTTATAAGCATTAATTACATTGCACATAATTAATTCTGTTCCCCGTGAATTGCTTTAAATCTGAAGAATACATAGGATTAATACATTTCAAACTTCTGAAATAATCTCCAGTCACTAACATTTAATTATAGCAACAGCTTGTAACATTTAGAATCAGGAAGACCGCTCATATTATGGAATAAATATTATTATTTATTTCTTTCCTCTACAGTCGTTGGCATGAAAATATTTCATATCAGACAAGCACTCTTTACTAAGATTAAAGTTTACAAGAGCTATTTACTGATAATAGGATAGGTACAGCAGGCTTCTTGTACAGGTATTAGCATCCCTCACAGTTCTGTACTGCAGGTAACATATCTTTCCTAATTGTGAGGAAGATCACTTCTTGGCTGAATAAATGCATGGAAAAGACACAAAAAAGCCTATAGGAACAACAAGAGGAATATAATGCAGATAGGTCCCCAGTATATGTTTTTCTTCCCTTCCAGCTCAATGATGATATTTAGCATAACCAGTTAATTATTATTATCTCTGATCTGTAATCAGAGAAATCTGAGGTCATAAAGGCTGAAAGCAAAACAAAACTTCATATTTCCAGTGGTCTGAACTGAATTCCAAGAACAAACTAAGCAAAGTTTCTTCAAAGCATTCTTCTTGATTGTGCAGACAGGAATTCAAGCCTACCTTGAAAACAACTCGTGCACTGAAAATTACTGGGATAAAAATACACCAGAGCCAAAAACAAAAACAAAAAAACAAAAAACAACCAAAAAAAAAACCCCAACAAAAAACAAAGAAAACCACCAACAAAAACCCATAGATTCCCATGTACATAAAGTGGATATTCTATTTTTAATCTTAAGTGGCATCTGAAAAGAACAGACCATGAACATTCAAAGATGAAAAAAGAAATCACTAAGAATTTCAGATAAATGCTTTAACTCTTTTTATTACAAAATGACAGTTGGCATTAATTGTATACAACAGTACATGCTGCCAGTGTTGTATAGCTGCTCTCACCTAAAGAAACAGCTTCAGTACCTACTTGTACTAATCTGAAGTAGGTTACTTTATATCCCCTATGTGTAGAATTAATTGCAATCATTACTGCAGCATCTGACATGACTGTTAGAAACAACAACTAGATAAAAGTAGTTATGAGAAATTGGCTTAGTGCTTTATAAATAGCAACTATAGCTTTATGTATTTCTTGTTACGAAATAAATCCTCTAGTTGGTACATTTAAATTATTAAGCTCTAATTCATTTTTTGCCACATCTAGAGATATCGCCAGGAGTAGAGGCAACTCAAGGAACTATGCAGCACTATGCAGTCTTCTTTTATTGCAGCAATACCTCTTTCACCAGGAGAATACTACAATGCATTTTACAACAGTTGATGTCCCCCACTGAGTATTCTTCTACAACAGCTTGAGAGCTTAACATTATTTCTTCCAAGTTCAGTTATTGCTGCTTGTCTGTCATCGTGTTCTGCTCAGTGTTGGAGCTGTGCTTGTTCTTAAGGGACCTCCCAATGTATCTCCAGTATTCCTTTCGGATAGTGTCTTTTTCTTTAGCCAGGATTTCACACAGCTAAGAAAGAAAATTCAGACATTGTGGGGTTACACTAAAAACTGAAGCAATCTCTAATTATCTTTATAAAATATAATGGCAGTCCAGGTCAGCCAGTCTTATAAATAATTTTTGGCAATGCAGTTTTTTTATTTGTTTGGTTTTGGTTTTTAACAAATTTATAGCAAGTGTCCAATGACTGCAGATGGATGCCAAATCCTAATGGCAGGCAACCAGTTTGACAGTGCCCCAAAATCTCCAGTCCTATTTTAGCTACAGCTGCTTCCTCTGAGATTCCTTTCCACAGCTACTGGTTGTATCTGCTCCAGACTATCCAGCCTACAGCATAATTCAGGGAATTTTTAATTCCCTGACAAACTTGGTTGTCTCTTGATGCAACAGTATGTTGTAAACCTTTGATTAAAAAACAGTGGAGGAGCATGAGATATCTCCTAATGAACTGACTGGAGATATTTTGTTGATAGTTATTAACTCAGCAGACTGCCTTGCAAAGATTCTCACATTAAGTCAGTATCCCTCTCACACAACTTGTTAGAGGTGATCCAATACTGTTTCACATTCTGGTTTTAATTTTCATCTCAGTGGGCAATGGAGCATAAGTCAACCCTTCTCAAAGGACATGACATACAAAATCTATACAGTAGGAGCACAGCCCACAGATGTTCTTGCCAATTCCCTCATTATACAAATGATGTTGTCACTTAGTGAATCAGAGCGCAGAAATAGCAGCTTCAAAGCCTAAATATATGCAAAACCCAAACTCGGTGAAATGCTATTAAATGGGATTAAATTATATTAAATATATTAATTATATATAAATTAAATTAAATAAATAAATTTTAATTTTAAAAATTATTATTTTTTTAAAATAAATTAAATTAAATGAATTATTTAGACTGGTCCTGGAATATAGCAAAAGGTTTTCTTGTTCTGTTGTTCTCTTTTGCTGAGAAAGAACAATGCTGGAACACAGAGACTACAGGCAAGAACTGTAACTACAGCTCTAATCACAGTGAGTTTCTGCACATCTCACAGAGTGAAAAACGTGCCCTTACAAAAATTGCACTGCAAACCACTGCAAGGATATCCCCAAAAACAAAGGAGATTAAAAAAACACTGCTAGGAGTCACTTATTCTCAACAGGGAGTGATGTCCAGCTCTCCTTGGTGATGCTAGCAGTGTCTGCTGGCCTTTAAAACTAATTCCATAAGCTTTTTAAGAAATAACTAGGTACAAAAGGAGCTCGAGTATCCAATCAGATATAAGAACCCTGAGAACAAGGTTCCCTAACTTACAAAGAAAAATATGTTTAGCATTGGAAGCTTTGCTTATTCAAACTTATTCTGAAGGTGATATTGGAAATTTTCCTTTATTACCTGGTGAAGAAAAATTACAGTGATTTGGTAACTGGCAAGTTACCATTTATAGGTAATTAAACAAGACCTTTATGATTACTTGGCTTTGATGTCCACCTCCTCATAGAGATGCTGTGCTTAACAAGTGACCCGTTCCATTTACAAAATCCAATCCCATTTGGTCTGAATATAAAACATAAGAACAACAGATAGCGTCCCTGAAAGCAAAACCAAATCCTCCTAACGTACCTCCAATGCCTTATTTAATGTTTCTTCCTTGTTTTCACACTGGTTTTCAAGCATATCTTCATATATGTCCACAAGAAAGGCAATCAGATAAGGCGAACTGTGGCTGGGCTGTAAACTCAACAGTTGCTCTAGCAGATTTGGATACTTAGAAAGACCGCGATCCTGCAGAATCCTGAAATATAAGTAAATAGTCTTAAAATCTGACACTGAGAAATCTGATGAGAACTGGTTTGGTTATTACTCCATTATTTGATGATCAGTATGGGCGCAAACACAAGCAAGGCAGTAAGGAGGAAGTATAATTATAACGCAGCATAGCTTCATGTTGTAGCACACAAGTAAAATTATGCTCAACCAAACAGAAATTAGATTGAAAGCATGCTTGCTCCCCAACAGATAACTCACCCTTTTAAATAGTTCCAAGCACTCTCATTATGTGGTACAGCTGTGATCATTTCAAGAGTGTATCTGTGAGAAAAAGATAACAGCTCATGAAGGTAGGCACTAACAACTCTGTTAGAAATTACCAAAATATGTTCAGATACTCCTAAGTATATCCCTTTAGTCTGTATTTCAGAATCTTGTTGTAGATCACTAGAGCTGGTTCCCTGATCAGAAATGTCTAGCAATATAATCACCACAGGTCTCAAGTAGGCAGATATTATAAGAACCGTTTTACATTCTGAAGTATACACAGAAACACGGAATGCGCTGAAGCGAGAGGGACCTTTAAGATAACCAATATCTAACCCCCCTTGTTGTGGCAGGACTGCCACCCAGCAGATCAGGCTGCCCAGGGCCCAATCCAGCCTTGTCTTGGAACACCTCAAGGAATGGGACATCCACAGCTTCTGTGGGCAGCCTGTGCCAGGGCCTCACTGCCCTCTGACCAAAACATTTCTGCCTCACATCTAACCAGAATCTTCTCTCTTTGAGTTTAGGAACTGTTCCCCTTCATCCTATCGCTATCAGACAAAAAGTTGGTCTCTATTCTGTTGAGAAATGCTCCTCAGATACTAGAAGGCCTCAATGGGGTCTCCTTGGAGCCTTGTCTTGTCCAGACTGCTTTAGTACTTCTTAACAAGTCGCTGGTATTGCAGACATCTCAAGGCCTGTCACAGTACTTCTTTGCTGCATTTAATTGAGATGGCTTAATATGGGAATGAACAGTTTTACTAACTGGACTTCTCTGTCTAGAACTGCTGGATCATCATAGCCAGTGGTGTTGAAAATTACAAAATATCTTTGGTTCCAAACAGAGTTGTTTCTCACATCTTCCCTTAGAAGCTGGTCTACATATTCCAGTTCACTGTCCCACAGCTTGAACTCCTAAAGAAACAGAAGGAGGGAGAAAATCAATCAAAAGTTTTTGTTTTTAAGACATTATTCTTCTTAAACATAAATGCTCTGTTAAATACAGAGACATTCACAAAAAAATATCAAAACAAACTTCAAAGGAAAATAACGAAGGGTGTACTGTGAACATGCTATGTTACACAGTTGCACTCAAGGGCATGAGTTAATCGTTAAATACACACACAGAAAAGGAAGCAAACAGAAGTAGGTCTCCTTTAGTTTCTTTTAGTCTCCTTGGTTTTTAAAAGACTAGTTTATATCTACATTCTTTCATTCAGTACAATGCAACTATTTTCTCTTTCCCCACAGCTTTAAGAAACAATACGCCAAGTGCCACACAGGATGCATTTCAGATGTCAAACTCTACAACCTGAGATAGGTTATGTAAAGCATAATCAGTGCTAGGTGCACTATACCTGAATAACCCATTGTCTGTGTTGCCAAGCATGGTAATTTTTGGCATCCTGGTTAAGAATGTCAGCTATGAACTCAAGCTCTTGGGATGGATCCTGCAGCCACTCCACCAACACTCGTCTGTGATGCCTGATGATAAGAGAAAGTTGTTAGTAGGGTAGTCAAGAACTTGTGTGAGTGTGTATTAAACAGCATTTAATATCTGCTACTAGTACAAAGTATCTGTACAAAAAGAAGTGCCATGTAAAAGAGACAAATGAACAAACATCACTTGTCTCTGAAAAATACACGGTGCAAACTTACACAGTAACATATTTTCTAGGACTAATCCTGTAAGTACGAATTGGTCAATCATGTGTTGTAGAGTAACACATCTCCACTTCAATGCTAATGTCAAAGTCTTTACCTAAATAAATAAATTGTTCTTTTCTTGTCCTACATGCATTTCTCTGCTAATAACAATGCAGTGCCATGGCTCCCATGACTGGAGTGTTGTAATGGAAGGAGATAGGCTCTTTAGGAAAGACAGACTGAGAAGATGAGGAGTGGTGGGTGCTCTCTGTGCCAATGACCAGCAGAAATGCCTGGAGCTCTGCCTGGGGAAAGGTGACGTTCTAAGCCAACTCAGAATTCATGGATTGCAATGAAAGTGAGGACAGGGCTATGAAAGAAAGTTGACACGGGGGTCTGCTACAGATCTCCTGACCAGGAAGAAGCAAACGAGGCCTGCACAGACTGCACAGAGAAACCTCACGTTCACAAGCTTTTGATCTCACTGGGGGAGTACAGTCAGCCCAATATTTTTTTGAGGGACAACAATGCAGCGAAGAAGTTGAGGAGGTTCCTAGAAAGCACTGATTATAAGTTCTTCCTCCAAGTCACAGGAGGACCAGCGAGGAGAAGAGCTGTGCTGGACCTCATTCTCACCACCAAGAAGGGGCTTGACGGGAACATGAATGTCAAAGGCAGCCTTGGCTTCAGGGACCACGTAGCAGTGGAGTTGAAGATCCTGGGGGTATTCAAGGGTCACCTCATCCTGGCTCAGCCAACAAGGAAGTAGGGCAAGAAGGTCAAGCATAGATCAGCAAGGAACTCCAGGCCAAATTCAAATGCAAGAACAAAACCTTGCATTTGAAGGATTGAAGCAAGGACCGAAGCTAGCCCGAGATGTCAGGGGCAACAACAGATCCAATATAAATATAAAAAATACTTTTCATTCATCCTTTTCTTTGTGTTTTCATCAGTCGTTGTTGTTCTGTCACATTTATTTTGACAGTTTAAAAACTGAAATGAAAATGAGATCTATCACCATCAAGTTTACAACAAACTGTTACAGAGCATGTTGGCTCTGTAGTGATAGTGATACAACTCAATCTAACCTCTCTGCTGCCATCACTGCAGTACATGCAGCTTAACAAATTTTAGGATCAATGAACATAACTTTTCCCAGACAACTGAAAAAACCCAAACTACTTCAGAAGCTCTACAGACTGAAAAGAAAATGTAGTTTTACCAGACTTGGTAGTTCTTTGGTTGATCTTCAATTATTGCTGTAATATATTTAAGTTCCTCATAGAGATCCTTTCCCAAGGACTGCAGGAGGACCCTCCGGAAGTGCCTGTACAAAAGTCAAGCATTCAAACATCGCAACAGACATTGCTATGATTCATAAAGGAGCCCATCTTTGCAGTTGTTCTGATAGCCACAGAATTAAAAAGAATGCAAGGAACTAAACAGCATATCCAGTTCTGTTAAGGGCCACTCAGGCAGTGAACAGTGCACAGCTGGTACACGACTGGTTATGACATGTTATCTAAAATCACAGCAGTGATCAGTCTCAAGTCAATCTCTGTCTAGCCACGCTAGTTTCAACACTGCAGAAACTATATGGTTGTGCACTTAAAATAACGTAAGCTTTCCATTTTTATGTGAGTTAGTGGAACAAAAACATAACAAGAGTATTTGCTGGCATTCATGATTTAAAAAGCCTTACTCTGAATATCAGAAATTCACTGCTTATTCATTATCTACTCAGAAACAGGACGGATCTTTCAAAGCACAGCATTTCTAACTATGCTACTATCTAGCAGTCAGATAGTAATGACAGTGTTTTTACAAGTCTTCTTGAAGTCACCCGAAGACAGCTTCCCCATTTTGCCACAGAAATACTACAGCATACCATACCAGACCATTGATAACTTCCAAGATGAAGTTCCTTTTGTAGTTAGTTTTGATTTTGTTTGATAACATCCTCAAAACAAACTGAATGAAAACAACTAAATCAAAACCAGACAAGGAATATACTGAACGTGGGCTACCTTTGAAGCTCAGTAAGAATGTACTGTACTCCCCTGTGTAAACTCAACTAGTCATGCCCTGATTATACTAACAAAACTGTTAAGAGTCAGAAAGGGCTGGCAATTACCTGACAACAAAAATAATCTTGGGTAAAAAACACCTAGGTAATCACTTACCAAACTGTATAGTTTGCAGCATTTAATTCAATGGCATCTGCTGTTAGCTTAAAAGCTCTTTCACTTCTCTCGTCCTTCTGCAGAACAGCCCGGAAGTAATCATAGACATCTCGAACTAAAAAGATAACAGTATCTTACCCGAGGCTATGAGAAACTAGCTGATTAAGGGGTAAGGTTAATAACCCTTTCAAGTTACTTCCTGTTTTGTGTACTTGAAATGCACCTCCACAACACCAAAGCTACAAATGGCTCTGCCAGTACTGTTTAACACGGATAATGACATTAGTACACTGAAAAGCCACATAAATATCTTAATACACCATCTCAATAATTCCTAAAACAACCAGAAAAGTATCTTGTACTTAGTCATACTGTTTTCTCAGATGTAATAGTTTCATATATGCCTCTTAAACGAGAAATGCTTCACTACGACAACTGTGCCATCCGCAATTCTCCTTTACATGTATGAATTTAAAATCAAACCTGGGCTATTAACATCTCATGTAAATATTCAACATCAGAAACATGCAGCTGCTGTAACACAAAAAACACTATTTTCTCTCTACCAGGACAAGTACACTAGTAAATACATTACCTAAAGCATGAAGACTCGCTTTAACAGTACTAAGGGAAGATATAAACGTAATAAATTAAAATCTTCCCCGAAGAAACGGTTTAAAACTTACACTTTTCACTATAGATGATCTGAACCACAGGATTTGGACCGTCATTTTGAGGCACGGGTTCAATGTCCGCCCATTCTTTCCTGTCCCTGTAAGCACACACATACATATCTTCAAACTTTCAACGCTTTTAAAGCGCTACTCTGACCGCGAGGCACACGGATCTGTGTCCAGCCCTCTCCTTCCTCCTCCTCGCCCTCTCCATCAGCATACCTCACCCACCCCCGCGCCTCCTCACGCCGTACCGGGGAAGACACGGCCCAGCCGCTCGGACGCCGCGCTGCCGCGGCCGTACCTGTACAGCAGGTAACCTCCATCCTCCTCTTCTTCCTCCAGCAGCTGCCCAAAGCTGCTCTCCGGCTCCACGTCAGTACCACCTTCCGCTTGCAGCTCCGCCGCCGCCATTCCCTCCGACGCCATCGCGCCGTGCATCTGCCGCTTCCGGGGCTTGGCGGAAGTGGGGAGAGAAAGAAGAGGGCAGAGCGGCGACGGCAACAGAAGAGCGCCGCCTGGCGCTGCGGGGTGGTAGGGCTGCCTATGCTCGGGTAGCTGTACGCGGTAAACTGAGTAACGAAGATACGAAAGGCAGGGAAGGCGCTGCTTGTGCCCGACCCAGAGCGCCCTGATCCCTTTCTGCGGGGCTGTTCTCCAATCCCTCGCCCCCCAACTGTACACAGAGCCAGGGCTGCCCCATCCCAGCTGCACAGCCCAGCTCTTCTTCATGCAGATGGTGACCACTCTCAAATTTTCTCCATCTTGCTGCAAGGCCTTTCTACCCTCGAGGGAGTCAACACCTCTCCCACTTCAGCATCATCCACAAATTTACTTCACGTAACTTCCAGATCTTTATTGGAATCAACAGTGAAAACACAGAAGAGAATGGGCCCTAAAATGGAGCCCTGTAGAACCTCACTGGTAGCAAGTAGGGCAACCGTCAGGCCATAGCCTGCCTTCGCCCAACACAGCCATGTTTTGCTTGTCACAAGACACTCTTATGGCCACAACACCACGGCCATGTGATGTCACAAGCCACCTCCCTGCCGACTGCTATAGATATGGGGACCCTGAGAACAGAACCCCAGTTGCTGACCAACTCGTGTTGTGGAAGCACCTTCTGTAAGCGGGAGCTACAGAGAGAGCCTTCTCTCCCATTGTGGGAGCATTTGTGCAGGAGGATGGATCTTCCTCCACCAAAGAAGCCTCGGATTTTTGAGAGCAGCAGAGAGCTGGAGCCAATGGATGTAGATCTTCTGGAGAGCGATGCTGAGCCTATGGAGGCGGATTCACCTTCATCAGGCCCGGGCAAGCAATATAACACCATGCTTGCCTGGAGACGTCACTACATCCATTGGCAGCACAGCAGGGGCTCTTGGTTTCCATCTTGGTGTTGAAGAGTCACCATCCACCAGAGAGCCCCTGGGCCAGCTGCTGCTCTCTGTAACCCCTTCTTCCCCACCCTCATCCTTCCCCAAGACCTCACTTCTTCATTCCCAAGCTCTGAGGAAAAAGGAAGGACTGGGACTGCTGTCCTCTATGCTTCTGCACCAGGACAATGGGAGGAATCCAGTGGACAGCCCCGAGCTCCATGTGGCCTCCAGGCAAGTCTCGAGGAAGAGAGGAGGACTGGGACTGGTGTCCCCTCAGTGGCTGCATTGGGACCAGGAGGAATGCAGTGGACAGCCCCAAGTTCCCTGTGACTTATAGGCAGCACCAGAAAAGGTAGAGAGACAGCTTTCCATTAGAGAAATGGAAGGCTTTGGTTTGGGTGGGAAGAAGGGATGACATTCAGCACAAAGCTCCTTCCAGGTGCTCCCTGAGGACTTTTGTTTCAAAACCAGACAATAAACTATTGAAAAGAACAATGCAGAATAGTAATAATAATAAAAACCTAAAGTTCTTTTCTAAAGCAAAACCAGTAAGTGCCTCTTTGTTTCTGGTACTTTAGAGTCTGCCCTGGGCCTCCTGGGTCCCCTCCACTCTCCCCAGAGGGAACAACATGTGGGAAAAGTACACTGAGGCTCCCAAAAACACTGCAACAGCCACTGGGTGGAAGGTGACAGATCTGCAGAGAGCAGGCCCGCAGCATTACTGATGCTGAGGCATGGAGGTGCCCCGCTATTAGCAATACTTCCTTCAGGGTTGAAACGCACACAAGGTGTTGTCCCCTTCCAACCATTTTTGAGCTGAACTTCCCAACAGTGTCTTGCAAGCAGCAGGTGAAGCACAGGGTCTGCAGCTGGGTTACCAGCTGAGGGATGTAAGGACAGAGCACAGCCCTGCCAGAAAGGAGCTGGGGGTGCTGGGGGATGACAGCCATATGTGTGCCAGCAATGTGCCCTTGCAGCCCTGAAAGCCAAACGTATCCTGGGCTGCATCTAAAGCAGTGTGGCAAGCAGGGTAAGGGGTGATCCTGCCCCTCTGCTCTGTGCTGGTGAAGCCTCACTTGGAGTACTGTATACGGAAGTGAAGTCTTCGGCCGGGGAGGGACATGGACCTGTTGGAGTGCATCCAGAAGGGCACTGCAGAAACAATCCAAGGGTGGAACCCCTCCCCTCTGAGGACTGGCTGAGGAGAGAAGGTTCCAGGGGAAAACCGAGAGTGGCTTTGAAGTATCTCAAGGGTGGCTATAGGACAGGCTCTGCTCTCTCCATGGACAAAGGGCGCTTCAGTTACCGATGTTAGGGATTCTTGTTTACTAGCTCTGCTTTCTGAGCAACAATTTGTTTTTCGCCCGAGCTTCCTCCAGAACGAGCACAGGACAACATGCCCCTGCCCCTACCCCTGCCCCTGCCCCTGCCCCTGGCAATGCTTTATGCTGGCATCGCCTTCTCTGTTTAACCTCGATTACAAGAGAGATCTTGCAAGAAGTGCTTTTTGCCTCGAGGCGGCGTGTCAGGACAAGAACCAAGAGTGAGTTTTTCAGCTGCCAGCTGGAGGATGAAACTGGATGAAACAGAGAGATTTTGCTGACTCAGGTGCTGGGCTGGCAGCATGTGATGGCCACCTCGCTGCCTGCTGGACCATCTTCTGTCCTTTCAGTCTGAGTTGTGGACAGCTGGGGTTTGTGCACCGCTTGTAAGGTAGGATGGGTGTTAACTGAGGAAAGCAAGTCTCCTGCCTGGGGGCTGAAATGAATTACAGAGAAGTTGTGCCTTAAAGAGAGCAATTTAGGAGTATGCAAGATGAGGGAGTGTGAAAGCCTTCAGCATAACTGTGTTTTAAAATGATGGACCAGATCAAGTCATTCTGGAATCAAATCAAACCCTTCTGTAAACTGTAACAGGCTTCTGATCCAGCCCCAGCTGCTCAGTTTAGTTTATGGACTGCTTATGGCATTGCAGTGACCTCTGTTACTTTTTGTCTTAGGAGGAGCCTGATAGTGCAGAGAGGAGTCAAAGCTACATGCTGCAGTGCATGCAAGAAGTGGGCCCTGCTCCAAAGTGCTGCTGTCAAGCTCAGTGATGGGATGAGTGTGGGAAGGGAAAAGGGGCAAGATCTACATGGCCAGTGTCACTTGTGCGTCTGGGTGGGCTGCTGTTTGTCAGCTGGGTACCTCGTCAACCTTTCTGGAACGCGACAGGCACAACCTCCCCATCACGTAAGGAGATGTGTTGTGTGCTCAGTGTTAGCATAAGTAAGTTATATCCTGCATGCATTTCAACTGCGCCAGGCTTTCCCTCTTCCTCGTCTAGGATGTTTCCAATCTCTGCTCTCCTGGTAATCCCCCCCTGCAGCTCCCTGGCCCTTCATAACTGGGATGTGCTACCTCTCCTTGCCCAGAAGTCATTAGACCCTGTGATTTTACTCCTGGGGGAACGGAGGAGTGAAGTGCATCACAGAAGAATGGAATGGCTTGGGTTGTCAGTGCCCTTAAAGCCCACCCAGTCCCAATCCCCTGCCATGAGCAGCGCTGCCACCCACCAAATGAGGCTGTGCAGGGTCCCATCCAACCCAGCCCTGAGCACCTCTGGGAAAGGGGAACCCACAGCTTCTCTGGGTGCATGCATGCCCAGCCAGCAATGCCTCATGTCCCTCTGAGTAAAAAATTCTTCCTGATGCCTAGCAAATCTCCCCTCATTTAGTTTAAAGCCATTTCTTCTTGTCCTATCACTATCAGACCATGTAGAAAGTTTCTCTCCTTCCAGCTTATAAGCTCTCTTTAGGTACTGACAGGCCTCAGTGAGGTCTCCCCACAGCCTTCTCTCCTCCAGGCCGAAGCAGGCCAGCTCCATCAGCCATTTTTCATGGGAGAGATGCTAAAGCCATCTCAGCATCTTCATGGCCTTCTCTGGGTCTGCTCCAACAGCTCCACATCTTGTGCTGAGGTCTACCAGCCTATTATGCTGTTGCATTCACATCCTTGTATACTTTCTCCTTCAGTGCTCGAAGCATCAAATGTTTCTTTATGACAACAAAAATGTCAGGTAGATCCATGTTATACACACGTGTACGGTTGCAGGTATGCATAGGATACATAAACATGGGCTCTAGCCTATGACCATGGTTGTCTAGCCTAGACAACCAGCATTTTTGAGCAAGTACCTTTTACTTTAAACAGTGAATGCCAAAATCTGATTTAGAGAGAGAGAGAGGTTCGATTAGGGTAGACATCAGGCTGGCAGCTGGGTGGGTGCTGGTGGCCATGCACAGCATGCAGGGATGCCCTGGATGGATGGCAGCACCGGCTTGTCACAGGGGCAGCTGTGTTTGTGCTCAGGATGAGTGCTTCAGCGTCGAGCCCGAGGGACAGGGACCATGCTGTGCTCCCTCTGTGAGACTGGTCTGGCCAGCAGGCACTCAAAGGCTTCCTAACTTCCACGATGCATTTGTTTTTCTGACAGCACTCCGGCTTGGCGCAGCAGGAGCCGAGTTCTCTTGACGAGAGCTTCTGCTAGAATAACGTCAGTCTTGTAAAAACAAATATATATATGAGAAACAAAAACAAAACAAGAAAGAAGAACCCAGCCACAAAAAGCGCAGGTGTGCTAACAGCTGTAGAAATCGGCAGCAGGAGCAGACTCTCCTTTCTTTTTCCATCGCGGACGGGTATGTCTCGCAGCACAGGACGCTGCGAGGAGCGCACAGGGCGGGCGCGGAGCAGCGGCGCGCAGGGTCCGTTTGGAGCCTACGGGACCCCGAGAAAAGCCAAACTCCTTCTGGGGGGCGAGGGGGAGGTGCGCAGCGATGGGGAGAAGGAAGGCGGAGGGCGGGGAAGGCACGGATCCGCACCGCCCTCCGCGGGGCCCCGCGCAGCGCTCGCCAGCAGCCGCCTCCGCTTCCCTGCGCGCCCCGAGCAGAGGCTCAAACTGAAAGTACATTAAAACAAACAAACCGAAAGAACCACTCGAAACAAAGCAAACTCCAGCAAAGATCCGCAACAAAACAGCCCGCAACCCAAGAGCACGGCGACGGGGGTACCGGGCGGGTGAGTACAACAGTGGGCCGCCCGGGCGGAGGATGCTGGAGCCGAGGGCGCGAGGAGGCCGGGGCCGCAGCCTCCGGGCAGCGATGCGGGACGCGACGGGACGGAAAGGCAGGGGAGGAAGGCGCTGGGTGTCGAGCCCAGGGATTGTGAGGAGGGGCGGCAGGAGGTCCGGTGGGAAGGTTGAGAAGGCGTGGTGGAAAGTTTGGGAGGGCGTGCCGGGGGGCTGCCCCGCTGCACAGGGCGTCGGGAGGTGTGAGGAGGTTTGCGGCGCTGCCCTCGAGTTGTCCGAGGTGCGGGAGCTCTGCGAGGTCCGTGCCGTTGCGGTCGGGGCAGGGCGTGAGCAGGTACAAGAGCCGAGCCTCCTCTGCCTTAATCTGGGCTATCAGTATTTCCCCTTCCTAGAATCAGGAATGTCACTGCCTTTGTAACTGGGCGCGGGGAGAGGTGGGCTCTCGGTAAATCATCAGAGCCCTACTCCAATGTGGAGGGGGAGGTGAATGCTGCTACTGACGCTGGAGTCTCCAGGTGCGTGGCTGAGCAGATCTTCACGGAGTGACGTGGTTGGAGTGCAGCTCCTTCCCCTCCCTCCTTTTGCCTCAACTCGGCAGTAGCACAGGAAGCACCGAAAGAACAGGGCCCAGAAGAGCCCACCTGATTTCAAAAGCGCTGACCTGGCAGTGGTGCTCTTTAGTGCCCTCCCAGAACCTTTGAAAGCAGCGCTCCCATGCAGAGCTGAACTTCCCCAGCATGGCTTCGTGTGAGGCTTTATAGAAAAGGCTCCTCTGTCGGTTGGTGTGAAGAGACAGGCTGTTACAGCGGAAGCAGAATCAGGACCAGCTTCTGTTTCTAGATGCTAGCCTCACAGGGGTGGGAGGCAGTGGGGAGCTGTGGGACCTATCTCTGCGAAGGAATTCTGGGGCTTTGAGAGTGGTGCTGGCATGCAGGGGAAGCTGGTAGGCACACACATGTGGAGGGAACACAGTCACACATGACTTCTTGCAGAAGAAATGCCAGGGCTAAATTCCGGAAGGCACATCACTGAAAGAGAAGGATAACAGTTTACTTTTTTAAATGAGAGCGTTGTTCTGCTTTCCGAGTATTCAGAATATGCAAATTTTCAAAATAGAATCCTATACCTTGAGAGAAAAGTCTTGACTTTCTCCTGTGGGATTTTGTTTTGTAATCTGTAACTGGAATTTGTACTCCTTCCAGTTGTCAGGAGCAGGGAGTTTCACTCACTAACATCCAACATATGGCGAAATGATCTGTGAAATCTGAATAAAAAGTGTCACTGAAGGGAAGAGTCATTTGAGGACAGGCAACCTAGCACAGATGTAGATCGCCCGGGAAGGGGAACTTGTTACACACTGATGTGTTTGGATTTGGAGAGAGTTTATGTGCTGTGTAGTTATTTTCTCTGTGCACTTGGTGTGATATGCTGGGGAACAGAAGACCCAGAAGAATGTTATAGTTAGTCCCAAAGCGAGAAGTTGTATGCCTCCTCCAGCAGAATTTCCTGGGCTTGCCAAGGGGTGGGAGAGCTTACATGGCTCGCCTGTTGAAAAACAGCACAGTTTGCCACCTGAAGCTCAGTAAAGCATGTTCACAGAGGGCAGAGCCAACAGCATCTCTCTGTGCTGCCTGCATGGTGACGGAACATGTGAAGCTGCTCTGAGAGGAGGCCAAGTCCAGTCTGAGCAGAGGCAGAGTGCTGTTTGTGCAGACTGCTTTCAGATTTAACTAAGTCAGCCAGGCTCTGAACAGTGTTTGGAGTCTTGCAGAAAGCTGCAGGTAGACAGCAGGTTGGTCACCAAACTCGAGGAGCACTCATGATTGATGCTGTACTCTTTTTCACCAGTAGTCCCTGTGAAGCGGAATAAAGATGGCATGGGACAGCAGCGCAGCAAAGGCTGAAGGCTTCAGACACACTGGTCCTGTTAACGCCTCGCTCTGACTGCCCTTGGCATCTTGTGGATCTGACAGTGCAACATGGTCAGGATGAGGAGGAAGAGGCTGTGGGCATCTTGCATCTGCTTTGCAGCTTTCTTTTTCCTTGTGGTGATGCTCCAGGTACAGGGACAAGGGCAGGGGGGAAATATATATGTGGGCATATTCAAAATGTGACACAATTCTGGAAGATGCGAGGGATCATTAAAAGCAACAAATGTGTTGTGAGAGGGATGTTTGAAGACACTCTGTCGGCAGGATTGACCTGGTAATGCCAGCTGACCCTAGGATTGACATTACATAGGGAACTCCTTGACTCTTGTTGAAGTTCCTCAGAAGTGGTGTACCACGCCTCACCAGAGTGCATCGCCTCCATCCAGCACTGCCTTCTCAGTCTTCTCAAGGCAGTGTGTTTAACCTGGTGAGACAGAGGGATATAGCTGGACCTATCTCAGGCTGATATGACAGGTTGACCAGGATTTTGTGATCTCTGTAACCAGTGATTTGAGCAATCAGTAAGCAGGCTAGCTTCTTAACATTCTTAACACAGGGAATTCAACGGATGGTCAATAAAAAAAATGAATGAGGAGGCATATTGCAAGGGCTACTGTTGCAAATGCCTTCTATTTTATGATGTTGTCCCATGATGTCAGTGGCAGATGTTGGTGGTACAGCAGTAGAAACTGAAGCTTCCCACCAATATCCCATTTCATTTTGCTGCCGTGCAACAGATGGCAGCAGAGGGGCATTCTGACACAATGGCATCTAACGTGGAAGTGCACATGAAGCAGTGATGTGTATGTACTTACAGGATTATTTCAGTTACATTACTGCACTTACATCTTACCAAATTCCTAGACAAATAAGCCTTATCCCCAGCCAGCATCCTGTCTACTTGCCAATGTGGGAGTGTTTTCTGTATTCTCTGTGCAGCTGCACTTTGCACAGTTGACTATGTGTGTTGTCTCAACATCCTGTGTTGCACAGAGCCTATTTAGTCTAGCTACAATCAGTGTATTTTACTAGATGGTAAGAGTGAATGACACAGCAAACAGTAAAATGAATGCATGCGGTAGCACTATTAGGGAAGATAAATGTTTTCAACCAACTTAATATAAACAATACTCTCCTTCCTTCCAATATCCTCCTTTAGAGCCATCCAAAAAGTGGAAGTGCTGTGAGCCAAAGTTGTCTGGTGGGTCTGAGTTCCATCATTTTTGCAGCTGTTCCTGGGATGGCATTAAGCACTGCCCGTAAAATGCACATGCAAAAAGGCATCCATATGGTAGCAGGAAGGTCATTGCCTTTCTGAGGCTAAGAGCAGCTTCTGCGTATGCTGTGGGATCACCTCAGGACACTTGTACGATAGGTAATACCTGTAGAAAAGGGTGGTGTTATCACAAATACCAGAACTGCTGAAGCCTGATACTTCTCTCCCATGGCTGATGGCAGACACTGTTGGAGGCTTCTCCTATGAGTGGAGGGTTTTTAAGGCTCCTCATAGGTTTTTTGATCTATAAATGATGGTTTACTGGCAAGTCTTTTACTTCTCTGCATACAGATTTTTTTTCTTCTTCCTGGCCATGGAGCTGTAGTTTAGTTTTCTTTAAGACTCATCTGCATCTGATATATTCAGTCACTGGTTTAAAAATAAAGAAGCATGGGCACATGAAGACCTCATTTTGCAGATAATTTCTAGAAGAAACTTAGCTACTGCATGGCTTATTTTGAGAAAAAAAGCGGAACTCATGCTGTTCAATCGTGTGTGACATGGCCATATCTCAGTGCAGAAATTTATTTACTTCCCTTTCCTTACCTATTCAAATTGAAGCTCTCTCTGTTCTGAAGTAAATCACCTGGACAGTGCTTCAGTGAAGTGTATTCATTTCTTTAGCTGATAGAAATTTTACGGAGGCTTACTTACTACTTAATGCTTGAACTCGAATGTGTCAGGCAAATGTTCCGGCTAACAGCAGTGATGCACTGTGATATGTTTGTTTCTTTCCCCTGAAGGTTATCACTGAACTGAGCAATTCAGAGAGTAAGGCAGCAGCAGTCTTACACAGTGGCCCGCTGAAGCCTGATGAGAGACGTGCTTCCCAGCTAAAGAAGAAGGAACTTTACAACAACTTAAGGATGGAGCCTGGTACAGATCACTACCCCATCCTGCTCTGGTGGTCTCCTCTGACAGGAGAGACAGGGAGATTGGGGCAGTGTGGTGAGGATGTTTGTTTCTTTACTATTAACAAGACCTACCAGCACAGTCAGATGACGAGAGCTTTTTTGTTCTATGGTAAGGAGCTGTTTCTTTCTAAGGGAGAAACTTTCCCTCCTGTCATTTTCTCTTAGATGTTAAATATTCTAGGTGGAAATCACCAAGGAGAAGAAAGTTTACACAGCTCACTTTGTTAAATTTTGCCTGGTGCTGAATCCATTATCAGAGGTCCAGAGACCCTTGCAAAAGTACTCAGAAAAGTGACGATCCACGGGATGACTGTTCCCTTGTCTCATGCTGCTTTCCAGTCACACATATGCTCCTTGTTTATGGCAGAAAAGATCATTTCCTGTAGTTGCCAAGTCGTGAAAAGAGTCTGAGATCAGGCTGTTTTTTTCCAGTCCTCTAGCTTATCACCTCCAGCAGAAGTTCTGCAAGGCCTTTGTTGCACTTGTGCAAGTCTTTTGTCTTAAGATAATGCTCTCGCTGGTAACTCTGCAACTGCCTTGCCTCATGTGCCAAGAGATTGCCAGCAGACTGTAAAAAGAAAGTACTGAAAGAAATGTATTGATTCTGCACGGAATGGCAGCTAGGGCGGCCTGCTGAGCTCTTCTGGCTCTGCTGCCTCAGAAACTTCCCACTACTTGTACTGTGACAACAAAACACAGAAGAGGAATCTTTTAAAAGTAGCCTTTATTTTGTTATTTTTCCTCATACCATTGCAGAGAAATATAATAACCTTAGGTGGAAAACTAATGACAAATGATTTTCTGTGATTGGTAGATTCAGCTCCTTTGTCTGGAAACCAAACAAAACAAAAGAGTCCTGAATCTTCATTCATTAGTTCAGGACACAGGTGAGCTGGAAATAGAGGGAAGAGGGGGCCTTTTATGGAATTGTTAACAGTAAACCCAGAAACTTCTCGTCAGTGATCTTTTCAGAGCTTGAAGTAGGTCAGCATTGTCTGCTGATAATATAGTGGTCAGGCATGAAAGCAGATGAATAACAGCAAGGGAATGAGAAGCTGACCCAATTAAATACATGGAAAGCTAGGTCTGCATCACATGGAAGTTGTGAAGTCTGACATTTCTGGTCTCTGACAGTGATTTTGTTTGCCTACTTCAGGACTAAAATAACAATTACTGATTACTTATAGCTGGTGATGATTTATTTTAACAGGACATGATTTACTTGCTGATTTTTATAAGATTGTTTTTACTGGACTAAAGACCTTTCTTGTAGTTTTTTTCTAGTGATGCTCTCTTTGAACTGCATATGAAAGTGTCAACATATTCAGAAGTGCTACTTGATTTTAGGCTACAGTAAACACTCTCAATGTGCCAAAATCTGCAAAGACAAGGGGTTGAAGGTGATGAATAATGCTGTGTCAATGCAGAAAAGCATACTACCCCCCATTCCTTAGATACAGTTAGCTGCGGGCCTGCAAAAAGGGAGATTTTGATGTTCCAGAATTTCCAACTGAACAGCCTACTGAGTGAAAGAAACCTTGAACATCTGCATGCCCGTGCTAAGATTAGATTAGGGCACAGCTTTACATTCCAAAGAAGTTCATTCATTCCCTCCTAACATTTGGTCAGTGAACTTGTCAAAAAATGAATGTTTGACTGAATGAAAAGAACATTATGCAAAATGGGGTGCAGATGTTTTTCACCAGAACTGCATTGCTAGTAACAGCTGCTTTTCTGCAGCTTGTCTCTACTTACTGTCCTGGCCTGGGAAACTTGTGGGTGTGGAGGATGACTTTGTCAAGTCTCTCTTCTGGAATCCGAGATGTGACAATCACTTGCTGGGTTTTGTCTGTATCTTGGGGAGGGATTCCAAACCCTACTTTTTCAACATAGCATACTCACAGAGTTTTGCTTGTACCAATGCTGTTCCTCCTGAGAAAAACTGCATCAACAGTATAGGGAGAAGCCCAGCTTTTCTGTGCTGGAGAGTTGTGTCCTTGGAATGTGAATTGTGAGTGAAAGATGTCTCCAAAGATGTAGAACTCCTCCTGAGAGCATCTTTCATTTTTTTCTTGCACTTTATCACGTATCTAAATTTCCTAGTAGTTTAGAAGTGGAAATTGCTTGTCATTTCAATCGTGCTATGCTTTCTTTATTCCCTTTATTTCCTTTATTTCACAAGATGTATAAGAATGATTTATCTTCTGTTTAATGCTCAAAAGCTTTTTGTCTGCTTTCTGAATTGAGATTGGCTAAGTTGTATACTAGAATCAGTCATTTTGGTGTGATTTTATTTACTGAGCATTTTTGTTTTGGTTTCTCTTTGGCAGATTTTGTCTTTGTTTAATAAGTTTTTTACATAATATCCTTTTATCTCAGTGTCATCCCTTTTCTGGTGTCATTCTTTCCTTCCCTCCCCTCTGCAGTGAATTTTCCCTCTCCCTCACCTTTGCAAGAGAAATAACTGTACGTTTCATTATGCACTGCTGCTTCTCTTCTGGGCTTCGTAGAACAATGTGTTTCCAAGAGCAGATAGGCTGTATGAATAATTCTGTGAGAATTTGATTAATTCTAATTTTTCTTCCTTATTTCATCATTACCACATATAAAAAAAAAAAAAACAGAGGAAATGAATATCTCTTTTTTTGGTGCATGGCATAGCACTTCATCTTTTTAGTGTCTGGAGCTTGGGACCACCCTTCAGTGGAAAACAAAGAGTCACATACTTGGTGGCCTTGAAAAAAAACAACTCCAAAACAAAGAAAAAACCAATGCTCTTTGAAAGGTCTTGCACTACAGGAGGTTTTTATCTACTTGGCACCTATTATCCATCTTCACTACTTTTGTGTCTTCTGTTGATTTTATAAGGTCACTCTTGGAATCATCTTAGCAGACTTGCACAGTCACAGAGATCCTTGGACATTTTTTTCCTTCTTTATATATTAGCTTTTAGATGAAAAGTTTGGGTTCGATTTTTGTTAACTTCTTTGTTTATTTATTTATTTATTTATTATCAGCAGTAGTTTGAGATCAAGTGTAGAGCAGAGAAAAGAAGCCCATTAGCGTGTTAGGGATAGCAGAGTGTCATACATGAAGAAAGGGGATTTGTTTTGTCCTCAAAATCAGCTGTTACCTTTGTTTTGGTTTACATTGCCTTGCTTGGCAGTACAGTTTAAAACTTTTGGATGTCCAGTGCTAGTACTTCAGTCAAAACCAGATATAATTTTAAGATTTTGAGGAACTATCTTGTCAGAGATTCATCAGCTTTGCATTTAACTTGAAATAGGACTAGCTGTATGGATGTGCAGCTGAAGGGAGAGAAAGGTAGAGATTCATGATTTGATATTTTGAATTCAGTTTTGCACAGATCAGTGAAGGCTGAGCTGAGAAAATGTTTTTCATGAGAAAACATTTTCATGGGAAAATGTTTCTAGGTTTGACTTGAAGCTTTCACCCTGAGTTGTTTGGGAGGTTTACTGTCCTTCCACTGAGGTGCAAGCGCTGCAGTGGTCTGCTTTTTGAGTTTAGGCTTGATTCTTCCTCTAATTCTGACATTAGATTTAATCTTCTGCCAGAGGTTATTCCCTTATGTATCTGGTAGTCAGCTGTGAAATATCATCCGTTAATTCTCTCTTTGATAAACCAAGTAGATTGTCTTCCAAAATCTATAACACAATGTCTTTCCAGCACGTCAGGTTTTTCTTACAGTCTTCGTCAGGTTTTTCTTACAGTCTTCGTGCATAACCGTGTCCAATGTTTTAGCATCTTTTTTGTTATTTTGGTACTAGAACCAAATTCATGCCCATAGTGACCATTTCCCTTTCATCTTAGATAGAGGCAATACCGTCTGTTCCCCTATTTACATAGACAGAGAATTATTAAGCATCTTATTAGTCTCCCTTCTGTGCAGTAAAATATGAAATTTAGCATGGCTTTCAAATGAGAGGCTTTTAAACTAATATGACCTGAAAGTAAATCACTTCTAATGTTAACTACCAATCCCTAGTCTCTAGATTCTGCTGCTGCCAAATTTACTTTTATCTGTCATAACACTCCTCTGTCATTGAATTAAACACTCTTTTGGTGGTGCTGCCTTATAATCTCATAAATACAGTGTTGTAGGGCTGATATTAAATGAAAACTGGGTTTCTGTGTATTGTCCTTTGGTGTAACATGATAGAGAAAGGTCAGACTAAACACCATTTGCTTTTGCCTAGGTACTGATTTCAGTATAGACAGCCTACCCCTTCCTCGAAAAGAACATCATGATTGGGCCCTTTTCCATGAGGAGTCACCAAAAAACAACTACAAACTTTTCCATGAACCAGCTATCACCTTATTCAACCACACTGCAACTTTCAGCCGTCATTCTCACCTACCGCTGACCACTCAGTACCTTGAGAGCATAGAGGTCCTCAGGTCCTTGAGACATATGATCCCAGTGCAGATGAAGAACAGCCTGAGGAAGCGGCTTGCACCACTTGTGTATGTGCAGTCTGACTGCAATGCTCCTTCTGACCGGGACAGCTACGTACGTGAGTTGATGTGCCACATTGAAGTAGACTCTTATGGAGAATGTCTGCATAACAGAGACCTTCCTCAGTATCTCAGAAATCCATCTGCCATGGATGATGAAAACTTCTATAAAATACTGGCGCAATACAAGTTCATTCTTGCTTTTGAAAATGCTATCTGTGAAGATTATATCACTGAAAAACTCTGGCGGCCTCTGATGCTGGGAGTGGTACCTGTGTACTTTGGTTCTCCCAGCATTATAGACTGGCTTCCCAGCAGCAAGAGTGCAATCTTGATATCTAGTTTCTCACACCCTCGAGAGCTGGCCCACTATATCAAAACACTGGATCAAAATGACCAGAAATACGAGGCCTACCTGGAATGGAAACTGAAAGGAGACATTTCCAATCCAAGGCTGCTTACAGCAATGAAAGACCGCAAATGGGGAGTGCAAGATATCACTCAGGACAATTACATTGACACATTTGAGTGCATGGTGTGTAACAGAGTGTGGGAAAACATCAGAAGAGAAGAAAAGGTACTTGTGACTTTAAAATGATGCAAGGTTCATATTTCCCCTAGGAAATTTGATTATCAGTTTCTGACTAGCCTGCAATCACTGGTATTGCAGTGTCATTGAGTTGTATATCCTTGTGTCAAAAAGTGTTGGCAGAAGGTGTGAGTGCGTCGTCAGGACATGTTTTCATCATTTTTTAAAGCTGTTAATGAGCGCAGTTATCAGAATAGATGCAAAAAACTTTCTGTGCCCAGTAATGCAGCTGGTTAACATCTGTAGTACCCTATAGCTCTCCTGTACTCATTAGGCCAAATATGTGGTGATGACAATCTGAGCTCTATGGTAACTAGTCAGCTAGAAGAGGAGAGATGAAGAAGGCATGTGAAATTATTTGGGTGAACTGAAATGGGAAGTGCAAGCCAACAAGCATTACATTTAACAAGACTTTCCTAGCTAATCTAGTGTAAATCTATGCAGACGTCCACTCTTCAAGTGTGAAATACAAACATGGAAAGATATAAAATGGATGAAATGCAGAGATTTCTTTCCCATACTTCAGTGGCTCTTCAGTGAAGCAGCCTATGAAGACCAGTCTGCTCTCCTGATCAAATTTATAGCTTGTTTTTAATTCTCTTTCAAAAAAAAAAAAGTCTCATGAAATGTGTGCATATTTAAGATGAAAATTGATTATAATGATGAAAGTAGAGCTCCTTGTTTTTCAAGTTCTCTTAGCTGGTGCTGCTTGTTTGCAACCTGATTTGATCTGAGAGTCTGGCTCTTGTCAGCCTAATTGCCCTTATTCTGGGCACCTCAGGGAGAGTTTCCACTCAGTCATGTGCAGGGGCATGGCTGGGGCCTGTGGTAGAAGGGTGAATGTCACTGACATGCTTTAATAATTTACTAATGGCGGAGTTAGTCTTCTCTGTCTGCCAGGGTCCTTGAATAACCCATTCCTTTTATTTCTCTGCATTGCCAGGGATGGCTGCCCCAGAGGTGGAGTGCTCAGGTTAAACATCTGAACTGCCCCAAACCTGAGGCTTTCTGGTTCTCATCTTCAAATCCCAGCCAGACCTCCCTCCAAGAGATGTGGATAGCAAGTTTTGAGCAATCCAAGAAGGAAGCCTGGGCACTGAGGAAGCTGGTGGAAAGGAACAGGAATTTTACAGCTCAAGAATTTTGGATGCTTGTATTCAAAGAATAAATACAACAACTGTAAAACAAAGTGAACTCCTTAGAGAAATCTATGGATTTTATTATATTTTATTTTGAAAGTTGCCTTATTGTATGTAGGATTGGAAGTAGACATGGAAGACTGACTTTAGTATGTTCAGTGCTCAGTTTGAGGTGCTAAGCAGTAGAACTACACTGCTGGATGGTAGGTGTATGTATATATTCTGTCATTAGCTCAGATATCTAAGCATTATAGCACAAGTTCATCAGGGTTCTTAGGACCCTGTGTCAATCACATAGCTAGTCCCCATGAAGCAAATGGATCTCTCCCTGTCTTCAGATACATGCCTATTCATAACCTCAGGACTCCCTTCTTCCCCAGTCCGGGATCCTCATTTGCTGCACTGACATCCACAAGCTGAAGAACAGCTGACATCGTTACACTGGTACAGCTTATGTGCTGCTTAGGATGTAGGGAAAAAATTGGGACTGTGTCCCTGGCTAGTTGTTTATTATCAATTTCCCTGGCATCAGCAGATCTAGCAGGGACTTGGCGGGCTTTGTGTCCTGACACTGAATGCCAATGTAAAGTGCATTAGTACTTGGCACAGGAAAGCACCATCTGTTAGTGTCCAGGGACAGATTGAATGAAAAACGTGCTGGCTCAGATTTACCCACTATCTTCTGCTAAAAAAAGCAGAGCACACAAATGTCTCCACTCCACAGAAGCAGGGCTGGCCTCAATCTCACTTGTCTTCTTGCCTTTCTGATGATGGACTAATTTTTGTATAATATATAAACATCAAATTGTGTGCTTGAAAGGTCAGGAATAATGCTGGGAGTCAGTTGGTGCTGAAAAGTCTTCAGAAAGCTCAAGAAAAAAAGCTGAAGTGAACTGCCTACCTGTTCCAGCATAGAAGTTGCTCCAAAAGTAATGCCTCCTATTTATTTCCATGGAAACTACAACAGATATGAAGAGCACAATAACACTATTAGATAAAGCAAATTCTCAGTTGCAGAACTCTATTTTTCAGTGTTTTTTTTTCAGTAGGGATTAGTCATCCCTATTAGCTATGCACTTTTGCCAGCAATGAATAAAAGCCTGCATGCTGTGCTCATGAATATCTGCACCAGCAGAGGTGACCCAGTGTCACTGTTGCCTCTTCTGAAATGCAACACCCACCACCCCACTGTGCTCACACCCACTCTTCAGTCTCCACAAGTGTTCACCAAGCATTGATGAATATCAATGGGTGCCATTTTTCCACATGAAGGGATTAAATTCCATACCTTTGCTTCATGTGCACTTCCATGTCAGATGCCATTCACTCAGACTTACCCTCCACTGCCATCTGTCACGTGGGATATTGGTGGGAAGGTTCAACCCATCTGTCACATGGGATATTGGTGGGAAGGTTCAACCTTTACTGCCATACCACCCACATCTGCCTCTGACGTCATGGACCAACATCATAAAATAGGAGGCACAAGGAAAAAGCTTAGTGATACTGATTATCACTTTGCAGATTTGTACCTTTGTACAACCTGTTGCAGCTTTCACCTTTTTCAATCTGTGGAGAAGTCCATTTCCACAGGAGCTGCACAATGGCAACATCTCTCTCAAGCCCTTCATATGAGGGAGAATCATTTTTATGATGACACTGTTATGAAGTTCTTCACATCACTGGAAAGGCAGATTTTCACTTGTCTGATAATTGAGAAAGATGCCAATAGTGTGCACACCAAGAAATCCAGCTGCAAAATCTACTTAAACTGGGAAAAGATCCTCTGCCAATAGTAAACTCTTAATTATTTTTCATTCTAGCAAAAGAAAACAATTTTGTGGTCACAAACCATACAGCACTGGCCTTGGTTTGTATGACCTCATACTTCCTTTCATACAAGCAACAGTCCCACCAAAATCTCTCTCTGGTATTTTAGCAGTGTGGCACTCAGAATCTGCTGGGTAGATCTAAAACTCTCTGCTGCCGTGCAATACAAATTATAGTAAGCTTTACAAGTAAAGCAGACCTTCAGATAAGTGGTGTTCACAGTAGACGCAAAAGCTTTCCTAAATCAGGATCTGGAACTGAATATAAGTCTTTCAGCATTCTCAAAGGGAACTGCTGAATCCCAGCCTGTCACCATCACTTTCTGTTTCTCCTCTGTGGATGACACAGAACATCTGCAGCACAAGGGACTAACTTTTTTTTGGCATGATGTTCTGTGGTGCCAAAAATCTTAAGCCAGGTTGTTTAAAGATCTGAAGAGCTGCAAAAATGAAGACTTCTAATCTTTGTTAAAAACTGTTTCCCTGGTGGAATCCTTCTTCCCCTGAGCTTCCCAGCAAATTGGTAGATAGATATGATCTAAAGATATGAGACATATTTACCTCAGAGAGTCTGTGATGCATTGTTATCTCTCATTGTACGTTAGTGGAGTAGGAGGGAAGGAAATAATGAATTTCCTGGTTTGCAACTTACATTCTGAAATTCATCGTGGTCAGTAGCATAGGTTTCAAATAGGTAACATCCCTTCATCCACGACTCAACAAAGAAGAAAGGCAAGTTTCCAGAGTGATTGGCTTAAGGTACACTGTGATATGGGATAATTGTCACTCACTCTCACAAGTTCTCTCATGATGCAGCTTTTCTAAAGGACAGAGTTCTTGGCTTCCACAGGCTAGTTCAGAGCAACCTAAAATTGATTTCTTGGTCTTAAATCACCCTTTGGAGCCTTTTCTCCTGGGTCTGGGAAGGAAGTTTTAGTGAACAACATTCTGGGATATTTGGACATACTATGACAGTAATTTCTGCAAGTTAGTGATGTGTACCCCACTGCCCTCAATGAGTAGAATCTGCTGATCACTTTCTCTCTCTCTTTTTTTTTTTTTTTTTTTTCCAGCTGATTTGCTAGCCTTTCCTCTCTGGAGGGATTTGTAATTCTAACCAAAAGGAATCCCATTTGTTTGGCAGGCTTGTGTATATCCTGGATGGTACAGACCTTTCTTTTTTTGTTTTCTTTTTAAGAAAAATGTAGTAAAACTGTTGAGAAAACCTCTATATTTCCAATAACTAGAGATGACGCTGGACTAATAAATGCATATCTACCAACCTCTTGCACAGTGGCAACAAACTATCATGGTTTCCTCTGTTTTGGGATATGGGATGAAAAATGTTGGCTCGTGCTAGACTTGCATTTGTTCTGAAAGCACCCATCAGCTTGCCCAAGAGTCAAGCAGGTTTGTGCCCTTTGGGCCTGCAGTATTCTTTGCATCTGAAAAAGAAAAACTCAGGACCAGGCTGCTCAGAGAAGTTGGCTGTAGTCGTCTTGGAGGTTCCCCTGGAGCAGGCCTGCTGCAGGCCAAGGGGGCTGGGGGAGGCTGGGGAAAGTCTTGGAGATCATTTTTTGGACATGGTCTTACTTCTTCCCTTTCCCAAGGGAAATCTGAATTGGAACATGGATGAGCATGACCAGGGCTTGTTTTCGCCTTTCTGCTGTGCAACCCTGGCAACTCTGCTTTCACCAGCTCCCCCTGACATGCCTGCTTCCTCATGCCTCCCATCATCTATTGCATCTGATTGTGCAGAGAAAGAAAACACTGGGAGTAGCCTTCGTTGTTGTTGCTGTTTTCATTTTGTTTCTGTTTTTACTGCTTACATTTCACCATTTCTCTTCCACTGTGGCCTTGTCCCTCCTCTCCTGTCATCCGTGGGGTTTGGTTGCCCATGCTGAAGGCCTGGTCTCATCTATTGCAATGATAACCAGGTGTCAGGTGCAGTGAAGGAGCTAAGGTAAGTCATACAGAATATCCCAAGTTGGAAGGGACCCACAAGGATCAGCCGTCCCTGTGAGGAGCTGCAGCCACCATGAGGACTCCCCTCAGCTTCTCTGCTCTGCACTGAGCACACCAAGGGACCGCAGTCTCCAGTTCTGCACATCACAAATCTTTCTTCAGCTCTCTAAGAGTTGCTTTATCTCCTGAGCTTCAGACTCCAGATTTCTTCCTTTCTCTGAACTCTGACTGCTCAACCTGTTTTTCATAGATTCTTTTTTTTTTTTCCCTGCCTTCAAAATCTTTATTATCATGATACCAGCCAGCATAATTGCTTTGTTTAATTTCCTTTACAAGGTCTTAGTTGGGGGTTGAGAAGGGGGTATTAGCACAGCTGGGAGCAGCTCATGTGAGATCACTACACTAAGCATACATTAAGGAGTATTTACCTCAGAGAATGAACAACTAAGAAAATAATTAGAGAAATGAAACATAAGGAGAACTTTGCATTCATTTCAGTGCAAGACTCATTCCTATGCTGTGGGTGCACAACTGTACATCGTGATCTTCAGCGGTCAAATCTGAATTTCCTCGCCTCAGCCTAACACAAAACACAATGTGGGTTGTGATGTGCTTCTACAGAAAAGCATGCAACCAGTGCATACGCAAGTTGTGAATGTAGGCAGCATAATGCTGCCACATGCTGCACAACTCTGTGGAGGCTGTGCAAAAAAAAACCCCCCAAAACAGACTGAGATTAAAAGTAGGTTCTCTGTATGTAATTAATGGAAAGAGAAGCAATCTGAATTACCCTTTGAAGGAGAACGACCTTTCTCCAACAGCAAGTGTGGTGGGCCAGGTTATGTGGGATGCTGTGAATGCATGCTGCTGTGCTGTGCTGGCTGACTGTCCTAGTTAATAGCTTATAAACCTGTTTTGTATGCAGAGCTTGTTTTTAGTATTTATCCTAAAATTAGGGCTAAAGAATTAATTATTGAAAACTATTTGCTGAGCTCTTGACTATCTGGCCTTAGAAAAAGATGGGGCATGGAGACAGCAGTTTGGCATGTGACCAGTGAACTGCCTTAAAAGCAAGCTCATTTAATGTAACTACGCATATCCTGCAGGGAAAAACTTATCTGCAGATTGCTAAGTTTGAAAACTATGGTAGAATGAGAATCATCTCTGTAACTGGTATTTTTAAAAACAGTGTAATTACACTGAAACATTATGGGCAGCTGGGCACCACTGGTCTCATGAAACCCCATCCATTTTGTAGCTCCTGTTGCATCCCCAGACTACACACACACGGACAATGCAGACAGAGGCACAAACTTAAACACACACACAAATTGCCTGCCTTCTTGCCTGTCCATTCGGATGCTGTCCATCCTGAACCTGAAATGAGGTGAGAGAATGGGGACAGCACCTCCACAGGAGACATAGCCAGAGGCAGTATCTCCCTGTTCAGGAGCAGAGGAAACATTTGACCTCTCTCAGCTATGCTGCATTAGGCTTGCCAATTGAGAAGTCTTTCATGCACAAGCCATTTTAAACAGAAATAGATGTTGTGTTGCCTCCTACAGGCTCCTGACAGAGAGCAACCTAGTGGGTTAGAAGGCTCAGAGAACTGATACGTACTACAGAATGTGTGTTGGGAAGCCTAATTGAAGGCAGCTCTGCTTAATGTAGCCATCGTGGCTTTGTTGCATGCTCCAGGGCTGCTTGGAGGCTATGCTGTCTCCCTTGTGATGCTGTGTCGTCCCTGGAGGGAAGCGAGGTTTTTGTGTCTCACTGGTGTGTGATGTGTCATTGGACCTCTGCTTGACGCTGACTGCTGCAGTCCTCTGGGAAGGAAGTGTTTGAGGCAGCCTGAAGTGCAGTAGGTGTAACCTGGAGATGTAACCGAAGGTTCACTGGTAATAATCCAGCGAGCCTTCCAGGCTCATGATACTTGTGAGATGATAACTGTATTATTTTGACTAGCGGCCTGAGTGTTTTGGTTTGTGAAGTTTGCAATTTCAGGTATTTATTTACCAGAATAACCCTTTTTTTTTTTTTTTCCCCTGTGTGTGAGTAGGGAAATGATCTCATTCTGCACCCCTGTTCCAACCCATGGAGCTTTGAGAGAGACCTACAAATTTTACAGCCTACACATTTCTTTACCTACAAATTTTTCACCTGAGATGAAACCAAGAGACTTGGCAGCCGGGGCTTGGCTCCCCAGGAATAGCAGATTCTCTATGGATCCTTCATCCCCTTATCATGAGTGCCTTCTATAACTATTCTGCAAAACTCTCACTTTGAAACTCACTTTTTCTGTGGAGCATGAATTATTAATATGCTAAAATGTGCTGCTAACAGTTGTTTGTATTTAAAGCGATTACTCACTATTCCTGACTGATGCATTTGGTCATTTGCCATTTTCCCCAAGTCAGCAAAAACACATCCTTTCTTTCTGTGCTGTATATTTTGTGCTAAGACCACAGAAACCCAAGAAGATCCACTCTAGCAGATGGGAGTAGTATTAAAAAAAAAAAAAAAAAAGCTAATAATGAAAGTAATTTCAAATTCTAATCAGAAAATTCCCCTTCATTGCCTAAAAAGTCTTAAGCTTAGAACTCATCTGCATGAGAGGACAAATTTGGACTGTCTGGCCTAATCTCTAGAGTCAAAGCCCACAACCAAGAGATGACCAGGAATCTGGACCACAGACAACAGTCACAGGGAGAGTATTTTATAAGATACCCCAGTGCAAGCAATATTCAGGGCAAGCTATATTAAGACTTGCTCTAGTTTCAGCATGGTTGGCTCGTTCCAGAAGGGAATGACCACCCTGAGATAGGCAGAACATCTTTGCATGCTGTTTCCTGCTGGGAAAGGGCATTCTGCAGAGATAGCCTCTCAGCCATGACTGCCAGCAGCACTTTGGAAGGAAATAATGATTGCTTTTTAAGGTCTATATGCTAGAAGCAGGGAAGAAATTGTCTGAGAGCTGTCACACAGCTTTGGTTGGAAGGGACCTTAAAGATCATCTACTTCCAACAGCGCTGAGATAAGCATTCTGACAAATACATGAAATCCTCTTCAAGACAACTTTGAGGTTGTTTTTGGGGTTGGCCAAGTTGCATTAGACATGTGGATGTGAATCTGGCTTTTGGGAGGGGCTCTCAGGTCTATAATGCATCAGGAAGAGATAATCATGCTCAGGCGCCAGACTTGGCTGTGTCTGCCATCCCTATGGCATTGTTTAAATATCAAGGTCAAGGGGAATCCTACTACTCCAGAGGCCTGAAACCGAGCTAGAGATGCGAGTGAGGGGAAGTGAGGAGCTGCTGTGTGTAGTCTAACTGAAGTCATTGTTACCCTGTTAACATACTGGCACAGCCCATCTGATGGTATTTTGCCATACAGTTTCCGATTGCTACAAGGGAGAGCTGACCCCTTGTATCATGTGAAAGAAACAAACAGATCCATACCCTTGAACAAGAAATTGTCTCTCTAGGAGCATGCCCAGCTCAGAGCTGAAGGAAGGCGATGTCCACATCATTTGCTGTGATTAAGGTAGTTTTACCTGCCATTGGAAATATCTGAATACCCTGCCACTTTGAAAATCCATTTATGATCCCAAGAGCTTAAATTACTGTTGGTTTGGAATTTTTTTTCTGCTTGTCCCACCCATGTCCCACATGTCACAAGGTCAAAGGTATTAGAGCTGTTGACAGTGTGGAGATGAATCTCATCACTATAACTTTGATTTCTCCATTGTGTTTCTTGCTTTTAGCTCTGCATGGGAGCAGCTCGGACTGTCACAGCTCAACGTGGATTTTGAGGGAATATATATCTCATAGGAATGCAAGTGTTGAGTCTCCTGAGGGAGGGATGGGGGAAGAGGAAGCAAGTTTCAGGTTATTTAAAGCAGAAATTCCTAAATAAAGGATATGGGCTCTATCCATTGTTCCCTCACAAATATGGGGGAGACAGTGTGTAGTCAAAATGCAGTGTACTGCATCAACATTCCCTTGTCCCAGACAGCACAGGGCTACTGAAGTCAGCCCACATACTTGTTAACAGATGGGACAACATAACCTTGAGAAATGACAGGACTGACTCAGCCCTGCGGATGCATTTCCCGGTCAATACATCCTGTGTCGATTAGCTTGAATTCACATCCATGATGCCTCAGTCAACCACAGCCTCACAACCGACATCAATATTTAACCCCGCACAGAAAAAAAAAAAAAAAAAAAAAAAAAATCCCATCAAAATCCCCTCCGGTGACTCCACATGTCCTGTTTCTGCAGGGGGCGGGCAGCAGGGGCTCGACCTACCGCCGGACAGCAGATGTAATTTCCAGCAGGGCCACGAGGTGCCACTGCAATGCAGGGCACTGCTGCCACGCCGTAGCTGTCCCGGACGAGGACTTCCCTGCGGCCTTTGTCTTTTGGTTTCTGTCCCTCTTGTCGCTTGTGTGCTTCCCGAAAATGGTGTGCCTCTCTTAAAGCACTTTGAGCTTTCCATTCTGATCACCTTTAAGGAAACCCCCCGCCCTGCCCCCCCTCATTTGGGCAGGGTTGCATCTGAGCACGTGGTCAGTAAAAGTAAAATATATTAATGTGAGGAACAATTTATGTCATGGGCAGTGGTGGTTCCTGCCCTCCCAGCCCAGGGAATTCTTTAGCAAAGCCTTTCTGTGAAGCACAGGTAATCCTGAGCATTCAGGTCCTTCAGGTTGCCTTTAGGATAGGTCTGCGTGGGGTACAGGTGTCATTTCTGCTCTGCTCAATGCAATGGAATGTGACCCACTCCTAGGGTCACCCGAAATGACTGTTCTACTTGCACGCAGGTTACTGGTTTGTGACTTCTATAGCCCATTCATTAGTGCCTCAGTCTGTGCCAGGGGGCATTCTGGGTTGTGCACAGGGTGTGTGACACAAGTGGCTGTGCTGCCAGTGGCCCATACGTGCTTAGCATTGCCTAACACAATAGAGGATTGAGTCCAACACAACTCGTGACACTCATGGTCCTACAAGTACATCACACTTCTTACCTACCTGAAAAGCCCTGTCCTCCAAGAAATGGCAACTAATGGAAACATTCATTTTCAGGCCACTGCAGTTTCTTTGGGTGTTCTGCGCAGCAAGCCAACTGCGAAACAACACTGTCAGTGATAGCAGAAAAGCATAAAAGGAGGAAAAAGAAATGGGAAATCCATACAGCATTATTAACACATCTGGTTGTAAGAGACTGTATTTACAAATGTCTGCATTTCCACCAGAGTGGCAGTTATCTGTAGTTTATTAATCAATTTAATAATAATAAATCAGCGGTTTTACATTAGTAATGCTCTAGTGTTGAATTAATATGAATCAGGATTTTAGTACTACAGTTTGTCATACAAATGAAGAAAATGGGTAGGTGCTGTTTTGTAAGCATGCAAAATTATATTACAGTGCTTATATTGGCATCTCACCTAGGGTCAGTTTGAAATGTGGTCGATCCTTTTTCTGCAGTCCTAAAGTTTAATTTATGGTTAAAGTAAAATGACAACAGCTTAGATTGTGCCACCAAGCCAGTAAGGTCTGGCTGCTTCTGTGCATGCAGGAGCAGCCCCTCTTCTGCAGGTGTGCAGCTCTTTGACAAAACCTCCTGCTTTGCCTTTCCATGCTCAGCTCAATCACTGGATGCTGGTTTCTTGTCTGTCACTGTCACGTACACAGCTCCTCCAGCATGTATCTCTATCTCCCCACTGTGTTGATCTTCCGCATGTGTGACAAAGATGTCCTCTATGCAGCAGAGCTTCTTCATTCTGGTTTCCTTATTTATTTTGTAATTAAAAGCTGTAAAAACACAGTACACTGTACTCTTAGGAAAAAGGAGTAACACTAGAAGTTGAATAATAGAATGTGACTTAGCTGTGAGCAATTAAAGGTTACTAAATAAATAGATGTTTTATTAGGAATTTAAAGTTTAGTTTCTCCATTAGTTTCTAGCAGACATGTAGAAAATTATCCCTAAGAATGACAAATGCAAAGAGGACTGAAGCATGCTTAGAAGTATTTATAAATTCATTTTCAGAAGAACATGGCATTATAAGCAACTAGGTTGAGCTGCTTGAAAGCTCACAGAGACTTGGCAACCTGCTGAGAAGTGTTTGATGGCACGTGCCCAGGCAGAGGGAGCCACGGCAAGTTTGCTGAAGTGACCAGTGGAGAACACAAAGCAAACTGCTCCACGATAGAAAGGAAGAAACTGGGCATCTGCTAAAAGAAAGATACAGGCATGCAGAGGGGGACAACATGAGTCAAACAGTTGTTGTCTTCTCCTGCCACAGGTAAGTCTGGAAAGAAAGAAGTCTCCAGGACAATCAGGAGAAGGTCAGGCAGGAGCATTTTGACTCATTTAGTTTGAGAAACAGCACAAGGCAATGGTATGTGACTGGGAGACTTCACACAGACATAGGTCCTGAAAAACATAAGCAAAGTATGATTTTCTTCTGCTTTTTCTTAATGTATATCCTTACCATATGCTCTGGGCAACCCCTGCTCTGCTTGCTTTGATTTTAACTGCAGGTGACATGTGCCTTATGACAAAGAAGCCGGGTATCTGTGATAGAATCAATAGAGGAAAATTAAATTAGATGAAAAATGGGGGGATGGGGAAGTGGTATTAAACATCCTTTTCCTTCTTCCTCCGAGAGGCCCATGTTGACAAATAGCTGAGCCCTTCTGACTGATGTGTCAGTTTAATAAGGAGAGTCTTGACAGAAGGGAGAAGTCATTTATCACGATGATTTAAAACATCACATTTAATTGTGATTTAAGTAAAAAGCAGAGAACTCCCATTTAAATCATTGCTTACATTTTTGCCATATATAGGCTTTCAGGATTTTTTCTCTCCCAAGGAAGTCTGATTCTCATTTGCTGATACCATCTGACACAGCTTTTGGCTGAGCAGGGAGTGCAGACGGGACCCACAGCTATTCTCACGAAGTTACATGGTTTAACATGTTTATTCAGATTAATAATTTTTACTTTTTCTATGATTTTGAAAGACAAGGAAGACTTGTTCCGAGCTAATCGTTCTTTCTTAAGATTTTGGCTAAATTACTTCTGGAAGAGAACTGGGATTCAGTTGTAATTACGTCTAAGTACTGTACGCATACTGCAAAAGAGAAGGTTTATCAAAACATGTCCAGCATTTCAAACTTAAGTGATTCATTAAAAAAAAAGTAATATGATCCTTATCCAGTGATTTGAATTTAACTTCTGGTCATAATGACCTTCAAGATTTTAAAAGAAATAAATCTCATTTTACATCTTGTTTATATTCATAGATTAGAGAGGAAAATTAAACTTTTCTGCCCTTCCTTTTACCTCCCAGTTCTCAGCTCTGAACTGGCCATGTAACAGCTCCAGAACAAGAAAATGATCTCCCTGCATCTTTGGAAGCAGTTTTTCTTGCAAGCTGACTTCAGCTTTTCAAAACATACCATCTCCAGGGCTCAAATAAGGATTTCCACTTTCCCTCAAATAGCAGCTCTACATTTCCTTAATCTACACTCACCTCATCTGACTTTAAATAATTTCAAATGCATTTATTTTTGTAAAGAAAAAATGACTCGTGTTTTCAGGTGGATAAGTGAAAAAAGGCAAGGAACCTGGTGAAATAGAGAAAAAGCTGTTGTTCCCTTTGACATGCACCTGAGGAGGCAGGTGTGCTCTTCCACTAAATTGAGCACCCAAAATGGTGGCAGTGCTGAGCCTCCTGGGACACCAGGAATCACACAGAATCACAGAATGGCTGTGGTGAGAAGGGACCCCTGGAGGTCAGCTACTCCAACACCCTGCTCCAGCAAGGACACCCAGAGCAGGCTTTCTTAAAAAGTACCTAGATCATGTACAGGTGGCTTTGGAGTATCCCCAGGGGTAGAGACTCCACCACCTCTCTGGGCAACCTGTTTCACTATGCCTCTGGAGATGCCTCAAGCAAAGCAAGCATAACGAATGGAAAATTTACTTGAATCTGCTCCAAATTATCAAAAATCGGCAGCTGTGCACCACCATTTGTGGGAAATCTGGTAGGGAGTTTCCCAGGGAAGACACAACAGCAATGTGATGGGGACAGCAGCAATTGCTACATATAGCCTCCAGTGTGCTGATCATAAATAATACACTTCCCTATGATTTCCTGACAGAAGTTACACCTCTTGGCCCAAGCCTCACAGAAATGTGAAGTGGTGCACCAGATCTGGTTCTCCTATCTTTTGGCTTCCAGCTTGTATCTCCCCAGCCCACAGATAGCCTTATATCAACTTGCATCTTCTGCAGGAGAATACAGAACTACATACTGCATACTCTGTCCTGTTTCTGCTCTGTCCTGTTTCTGGGCTGATAGGTGGGGAGTTTCTATCCTAGCTCTGAGCTGCCACAAGACACTCACATTTCCTTCCCCTTGCCCTTCCCCTTTGCTTCCTTCCAGTCTTAAGGACTTTAAGCTACAGAGAACTGAGCCCCCCATGGTATAGTCTTTCCTTTTCCCAGGCAGGAAGAAAACACACATACTTTACATTTTGGAAAATGCAATGAGTTCTTTTCAGCACCTTGGGATGACAAGAATAATTTCCCCACTTCCTTTAACAGAAACACATTGCTTTATATCAGCTGAGGCTCTGGTGTATAGCATATGGGAGCTTTTCAGCAGGACTTGATTGCAGCAGCAATGGCTATGTTTCAATTTTAGTGGTCATTAAAAGAGTATAAATATGTGAGACTGAACCACAAAAAGAGAAAAAAAAATAAACTATCTGCTGCTCAACAACCCATTTTTCTCCATTTAAAAACATGGATTAACAAACAGAAGTACACTGAAGGGAGAGAAGAGGAAGACAGAGAGAAAAGGAAGCGTCATAGATAACCTAGGCACTTCTTTTCCAGTTTATATGGATATATACTTATTCCATAGTTAAGAAATCATCTGATTACTTCCTCCTGTTTTATAATGCATTATGTTTTCCAAGCTGTTTTCCTGGACAGCTAAACGCCGATTGCTCTATCTGATTTGCATTTGTCTAGCTGTACTTAATAGGTGCTCCAGATCTCATTCTCCTCTCTTTTGGCTTCCAGCTTGTAGCTCCACAGCCCACAGATAGCCTTATATCAACTTGCATCTTCTGCAGGGGAATGCAGAACTACGTATGGCCCTCTCGCACACAAGGGAATCTGCAGCTGCTCAGCAGGAAACTCTGCTACAGTTTAGCAAATGAGAATGGCTGGGTCAGCTTCCTTGAGAAAAAGGAAAGCATGCTGGAAACAATAACACAGATCAGAAATGAATAGTTTGAGGTTATACTGAGCATAATGTTCTGTAGTCCTTACTGGCACCAGTGCCTTAGGGAAGTGGAAGGGAATGACTGACCAGCTGATCTTCCTGCTGCAGGTGCCCTGCCGTCCTGGCAGCAGACCTTTTCACTTTTTCTCCAGGGTTGCCTCTTCGGTGTATGCAAGCTCTCCTGTGTCTCCTTGTCATTACCCTGCTGAACTTTTTTTCCATTAAGCCAGAGGTTCCTTGGCTACACTGTACAGCAGGCATAGCTCACAGACAGCTTCCTGCACACAATTGTCTCCTGATGCTTACTGTGAGTGTGGAAGAAGGGTAGAAGAATTTAGATAAATAAAAGTAAGCAACAAGCTTGGCATTATTTGTTTTGTGTTTGTTTGTTTGTTTGTTTGTTTTTCTACCTACCTTCCCCTCCTCCACACTTTTCAATAGCCTTCAGTGTCCTGACACAGGTTTTCATCCCTTAGAACAGTCTGGACAGAGTTCTACACCATCTGAGCCCATTCAAATTACAGCTGTTCTTCTGAGGTTTGCTGGCCGTTTCCTAAAAGTGATGCATGACGCTGCAAGGTAATAGAGCTGAATAAGCCAGGAAGAGTTCTGGGAGAATTCTGCACCACATTACTCCAACTTGCTAAAATCTCAGGGTGCCCTTCCCGCTGCTGTCAGAAACATCTCAGGCATCCTGGCTCACAGATATGCTTGCAGAAATCAAGAACTTAAAATCAAGTTCTTGAAATTGTGGATGAGGTGTTGGTGGGAAGAAGTAGGTAGTGAGGATCTGAGAAAACTTTCAGGAGAAGAGAATCCTGTGCAGAGATGTTTTGGGATAGCCAAATTCATAACAGAACTTGTCTGCTGGCACAGGAAAGGAGGAAAGTCATACAAGACTATGCCAGCTTTAAGCTGGGAAAAAGCTGATGAGTGTGAAAAAGCACTTTGCTCAGACTGCAAGGTGCGTGTGACTTGTATCTGGTGTGTCTAAGAAAGGATGAATGGTGAAACAGAGAGTACAATCATACATAAGAGGTAAATTAGGTTACCTGCAATTACAGCTGATGAGTATGTAACCAAGAGAAAGAGCAAGGGCAAAATTTATGAGAGGCTTAGAAGGCCAAGGGAAGTAAAATGCTTGACTTCCAAAGGCATCCCCAAGCTGACAGGCATCTCAGAGCTGGCAGGGGGGAGGTAGATGGTGCGAAATATCACTGACAGATTATCAACTTCATATGGTAACCAACTTCAGTGCAGCTGGGTGTATGGGTGACGCGTGGTAATGTGTACGAAGACTTTAAAAAGTATATCAACATTAAAATGGCACAGGGAAAGGCAGGTACTGTAGGAGCTTATGGCTGGAAATACCAGGTGTAGTATAATGGGAATTTAATGTGGAGGTTACCCTTACTGACCTCTTAACAGAACCAGAAAATGCTGAGAAAGTGTGGAAATTTAGAGAAAGTTAATAATGATGGCACACTGAACTACTTGCTATGACCACATCAGTGCCTCTTCAGGGTGAGGTGTGGATATTCTGGTTCTGAGTTTCCCTGCTTGGGAACTTGCAGTAGAAAAATGATGACCTTGGTCAGCAAGAAAAGGCCTATGAACAGACTGGAAGCTGTTAAAAATACCATACTGAAAGTCTAGCTGAAAATGCATGCCATAATTCAGAAACTCCAGAGTTTTCCTGCCCCACATCATTGTCTCACATGGCTCAGTGGGGAAGCTAAGGAGACTGCAGTGAAATGCTAGTAAGAGATGGAATGCAGTGAAATGCGTGTGTAAGAGATGGAAAATTGACCTACAAGAGCCAGGGAAGCCTGCAAAAGATTTTTTTTTAAAACGTATACAGGAAATCAGGTCTGCCAAATAGAATTTGAAGACTACAGTGTGTGTTCTGCAAATAACAGCAAAAGCTGTTTTGGGTCTGCATGATAGAATAATGGAATCATGAATCATGGAATCACAGAATCATGACAAGGTGTAAAAGAGTATCTGGGAATAAAACTATAACAAAGACAGTACGAGTATTATTTTCATTGCTTTATTCTGCTAAGTTATCAGGGGGCTTTTCACAGCTGACACATTTATTTATAGCAGGCTGAGGAAAGGAACGAGTTTAGCTTGGAATAAATACATAGGCAGCATTAGAACAAAGAGATTTTTTATAATCAAAGCATTCTAGAGAACTTTTGATTAGATATCATGTACTCCAACTGCCTTCACTTACAGCAGGGACAACTCAATCCAGTCGATTGGAGACTTGTGCTGTTGAGCTGGCAAGATCTCCAAGGATGTAGATCCTGCATGCTTATGGGGTCCTTCTCTCCTGGAAAAGAAAGGACATCTCAGACCTCCTGGACATGTTCCAAAAGTTGTGTCTCTAAATGGAATGAGAAAAGATCATGTGGGACAGTTGAGTTGGAGAGCATCCTGCCTGACGCTAAGCTGAACAGCGTCTCTCCTATCTGCCCCTGTAGCTCTTCCAGATGCAGCTCAGCAGCAGGCATAGCAGGCATGGATCCAAGTGTTATACACATCTCAGAGCATGTGCACCATGAAAAAGATGGGGCGAAGAAGCAAGACTTGCAAGGTTGGACAAGTGAGTAGGATCTGGCTGGCCCCACTCAGCCCACGTGGTAAGACAAGTCCATTTCACTCTACAACTGTTCCTGACTGAATTGTTTTATTACAGGGCTAAAAGCTGGCCCAAATAAAGGGTCAAGTTATTGAAAAAGTAAGGGAGGATGAAACAAAACAGAGAAGGAAAGAAGGTACTTGTCTTAAATGCGTGAGATGTCTGCCTCATAAATTCAGCATCAGTTTCCTTTGGTCCCCAAACCAAGTCTTCTCTAATGCTATTTGCAGGTATAGATTACTGTCTTTTTCATTACTGTTATCAAATGATGCATTTGTGGTGCAGCTCCAGAGCCCTCTCTGCCCTGGTAAGTGGATTATGTATCCTGGTGCCAGCACTACTTGAGTTATACTTTTAATACTAAAAAAAAAAAAAAAGAAAAGAAAAGAAAAATAAATAATGAAATAATGAAATATCTCCCAGGCTTCCAGATTTTTTTCTCGTTCCTTTTCTAAAAGATCTAATTAAGATATTTATATCAAAACAGACAGTAAAGACCTGACCTCTGCTTTGTTAGCAAAATGTGACAAAAGGCACTTTGCTAAGCATTTGCACTCACCACTAATGCCAGCTGAACTTCTGGGAAATGCTGTCCCTGTTTCTTCCCACTGCTTAGATCTGAGCCAAGCTTGACAAGATGCACAACTCCTCAGCAAGCCAGCTGGCCATCTCATGCCACTGCAGCTCTGCATCCTCCTCCATCACCAGTGCAAACACTTCTCAGCTCTGAGGCTGTTGGAGTAGGATCTTCTCAGTCTCTCTGCCTAGTAGGAGTACAGCCATACCAGCTGCACACAGGCGACACTTCAAAGCATGACATGTTATGTCAGGTTTGGCAGGCCTACCTTGCCAGCAGATATGCTCCTCTGAGATGCCCCAGGAACTGAATGACTGCCTGTAATACCCAAGTTCTATGTGATCCATTTTTCTTGTTAGGAGATGGCTTTAGCAAGCTTGACAGGGACCTCATCTGGACTGAGAAAGTACTTTGGCCACAAACTTAGGTGTAAGTCAGAGGACAAATATAACAAACTCCTGAGGTAATTCCTTTGAGAATATCTGTTCAACCAGCAGAGGTAATTCTTGTCTAGTAGGATGATGGGACCAGCAGGAAAATGGTCACTGAATGGAGGTATGGGTAGGAGATGGACTCGATGATCCTTCTAGGTCCCTTTTGTGAAAAGAAGTTCCTGATTTCTCTGCCAGTCAGCTGAAGTTCTGAAAACCTGATGGCTTTATGCTCATTTGCTCATTATTCTCCTCAGTTTGAAGACTGTGCCACTACAGTTAGGAACTCCCACATTATCTCCACCGCAGTTACGAACTCCACCCTCAGTTTCTTCACTCTCTAAGGCCATCCTGGCATCACTTGCAATGCAGCCTCAGTGAAAACCCTACTAGACACCAGTGCAACAAGACTGAAAGGGTTTTCTGAGAACAAAAGTATGATATAAAAATAACACCAGAAAAGAAAAGCAGGCTCTGCAGTGTGCTGTTTGAGTAACAGTGGTATTAACCTCAAGAGTGACATAAAGAGTAGAAACATGAGCTACAATCGATTTTTTTTTTAATAACATCAGAAAGAGAAAAGAGAAAAATGTTGGATAGCTGCTGAGCTAGGTCTATGGTATCCAGCATGTCAGACTCATACTAATGAGATAGCATCTGAGCAGCCATATGGGTTTGTGCCCTTCAGCAACTTGAAAATCTTGGTTTTCTAGATCCTTCAAGAGATTATCAGAATGCAGAAGGACAGAGAGAAAAAAAATACATGATGAGATCTTCAATAGGTGGAAACTTGTGCTGCTTAACTGAAGGCAATAGAACTATACCAGTCAAACTTTAGTCCATAAAGATTCCAGAGACTTCAAAAGCCATAAATGGTCTGATCGACATCCAAAACTTTATAGCTACTGCAGAGAGTCTTGGGGTCAGAAACTGCAGAGCACAAAGAGGTTTCTGTCATTTTAACAGGCTTGACCTGCTGCTGGCCTGTGTCATTTCAAGTTTTCTATTATTTAACACATTGATCAGTTGGTCAGGATGAATGCGGAAACATAAAATCAAATGCAACACATTAAAAATCAATCAGAAATAACAACGAGCACAAAAATGCAGCCTGAGAAGATAGTGGGATCTAGCCCAGGGGGAATACAAGGAGAGACTGCCTTTGATTTAAGAGCTAGGAACTCTGTTTATTTGAGGGGAAGAATTACATCATGGTCTAGCTATGGCACTAAGAAACATTTTATGCAGAGAGAGATCATTACAGCAAAAGCATGGAGTCAGTCACTCACCCTACAGGAGTAAGACAGACACGGTGTCAGCTTATGTTTACCTAGACCAGGAGTAAAGCACACGTGGGCACAAGGCAAGTTGGATCTCCCAGACTGGTGCAAGTTGACTCGTCTGGCTTCGTGTCCGTCAGGTGGCCTGTGTCCTAAAACCAAATGCACCCACAGCAAGGATCTACAGCTCTCCCCTCAGCTCGCACCTTTCAGCACTGTGAATGTTACATGCTTCTGCTGCAAGCAGTGACTGAGACACAGAGTCATTTGATTTGGGAAAAACCTGGCTCCAATTTCAACCTTTTCTAGAGTTTTCTGCTTCTCTTTGGAAAGGTGTATGGTAAAGCAGGTTCCTTCTACTGAAGAGACTGAGTCTTCTCTTGAATTCTCATGTCAGATAACAATCACCTCTAAGGCAGCCTGAGGCGTTTGCATAGCAGGACATGATAGCTGATCTCTCCAGGTTTCTTCTGTGTCTAATGGTGCTGGCAGTCCTTGACAGAAGTCACTGTTTGATGGGGCTTGTTAGCACCTCAATTTGTCCCTTTCTCCTTTATTGACAGCAGCTTCTGCCTCTTGGTTTCACTTTATTTCTTTTTTGTGAACATCCAAGGAAAGGCCTCAGCTCTCTGGTGACAGAATATGGATTTAATGTGTGCTCATGGCCACAAGTGACTTTTTAAAAGTTTTTAATGGATTACATGAAAAAGAACAAAATGGGAGTGTGTGAGAATGAAGGTGCATTAAAATGCGGACTTATAATGGTGGAGCCTTGAGCTAGACAGCTAGATCACTGTGCCTTTATAATAAGGTTTTTTTCTCCTTTTTGTCTTCCTTCCCCTGAATAATTCAAAATCTGCTGATAACTGCAGTGACAGTAGCTGATATGTCAATGTTGTTAGTTCTTAGGCAGGGTATTCACTGGGCCGCCAAGGCAGAGCAGCACAGCTACAACAGAGTTATTTGAATGTCTGGCTTACAACAGCTGAGAATCATTTTTACTAGTTGCAATAAATAACAACCCTGACAACTTGGCCTGGATCCAAAGTGCAGTGCAAAATTCTATGCAAGTTGTGGGAAGGAAATTATTCTGCAGGCTCCGAGCACTCCTCTGGGACACAAAAATTAATGAGCAGCACTTAAGTTTATCAGAATTTAAAAGAAAAATGTCCTCCAGCAACCCCTAGTAGTGCCTCTTTGTTGTATTAATCTTCAGAGATTGGTACAGATTTCAGAAATGAAGACGAAAATTAGAAGAGAAAAAATATAAGAAAAGCCTTAACAGAAAATAACCATTGACTTTCAGGGCAAGGATGAGAGGATACAGAAAAATATACATTTATCCATGTAATTCTATATAAAATAAATATATGTATATCTTTGCCTGTAAATAAAGCCAGGTTGTATGATATGTTATATACATTATCTCCAATATATCTTTGCATAGCGGGGTCATACTGTCAATGGGCACATGACAGCCCTTTTTCAAGCATGTGTGATGAAACTGGGAAATCCTCTATTCACAAGAATTCCTTGGGGACTGATGGCTCTGGGACTGTACCCTTGCCATTTATGCAGCTCAAAAAAACCCTGCAATTTCAGCAGGTAATGCAAGCAGTAGGAGGCAGAGAAAAATGGGAAGGGACTTGCAATCAAATGCCTGTTGACCAAGCTGCCTCCTATGCATAAGGAAAGGTAGGTACCTAAGGTTAATGATTATGAAATTCAGCAGAGTACAGAGAGCTGAAACCAGGTGGTAAGAAATGTCAAGAATTATTCAAAGAATACACAGTGCTCCCAAGGAGTCATTAGTTTTGCTCTTATATTATGTTACGTTACATTCTACAACCCAGTTTGTCCTTGGAAAGAGATGGTGGGGAAAAAAGAACACTGGAACGTTTAGAAAGAGGGAGACTGAGCATGGTATGCCCTTTTCTGTCTGCTTTCCTTTTCCAGATGTTAGGGCATTCTCTTCTGCTTAGTGCATCACTCACTATTTAAAACCACTGTGTGAAACCATCAGCCATCATGCGTAAAGTTGAGAGACTGCTCTGAAGTAGTCAAGGGGTGCATAGATTCAGGTGTCCCCTGGTAAATGGGGGATGTGAGCCCAAAACCTCAGCTCCCTGTGCTATGCACTGACAATTAAGGACTGCCCTCACAAGTATGGGTTTGGACATTCCCAGAGTCAAGATCTGCTGCAGATGAGGCAGAAATGGGAGCCCCGTAGGGCACTCAGACATAATTGCACTCCCTCAGGTCCAAGGTATCCAAAGATGAGAAATTAATAGAATCATAGAATCATCTGTGTTGGAAGAGACACTTAATGGTCATCTAGTCCAACTTCCCTGCACTCACTAGAAACATTTACAGCTAGATCAGGTGCACAGAGCCTCATCCAGCCTGACCTTGAATGTCTCTGAAGATGGGTCATCTATCACCTCTCCAGAGAAATTCAAGCACACCCAGGAAATTAGCTGCTACTATCCTGTGCTCTTGACTACCTGGAGCTATAAGCTGAGATAGTGAGACAGGAGGAATGACAGAGATGAAAATACTCCCTGAATCTTCAGTTACCACCAGCAGATTGGCTCCTCACTATGTTGGTAGCATGAGCCTGGGCTAGTTTTTCACAGTGAGCTTTCAGCTTTTTGTGAGGCTGAGGTCTGCTTTTGGAAAAGCCTTTGCTGAGCCAAGAAGAAGCAACTTTGCTGCACTAGCAAAATGCTGGAAGAAAGACAAACCAGAGAAACTATGTTTAATACAACTTGAAGTTCAATGGAGTTGACTTGGTAGAGTACTGGGCTAGTATATGCTGTGAGACGGATAATTCCTCCTTTAGGATTGTTGACTTTTGAAGATATACATCTAAAACAATTACTTTTCTTGGACTGATGCCTCTGCCTGTAAACCTGGCAGAAACTAACTTCAGCTCAAATTTCTGAGCTGTCAGTTCAAACAAAGGGCACCTTCCCTCTCTGCTATTTATCGTATCCTTCTCCTCCTCAGGTATTCCAGTTCTATGACTGGCAGTGCCTTTTATGGTGGGAGGAAAACTCTTGCATGAGAACCAGAGAGTGTAAGAGGGAACACAGATATCAGCCACATTCCTAGAGGAGCAGTAGGGGTGAGGGAGGAGTGGGTAGGAGACTATCTTGAAAATGGAGGTCTTTCTATAAGGATAACTGAATGTAACGACTGACCTCCATCACAAATGAACAATTTTCCCCAGGGTGCAGACTCAGACAATTACTGCTCATGGTATAGGAAGGCTGAGGTTCAAAATGCATTATCAGGTCCTTCACACACATGTAGGTCATGGCTGATGATAGTAGGGGTATTTCACTGCGCTGCAATAGAGATGTAGATATCCATATTGCCTCTTCTCAAACACCCAAGGAAAACTCCAGATTCTATTCCTTTAAACTTTTTAAGCTGCATGGCTGTCAGACTGATTCTTACCCAGATTCCTCCTGGTGTTGTCTTTCACTGACCTCTATCCTCCCAGTGCAGCTGCTTCCTGACAGCACTGCAAATCTAGAAGCCAGACACAGTTGCTGAGCAAATGCTGATCAGGCTGAAAAGCCTTCTAAGATGAGGATGCTGAAGAAAGGTAAAGGTATGAAGATGCAGATATAAAGGATAGGGTACTACTGGCAGGAGAACCCAAAATGAGAGCCAGTTACGTAAAACTTGTCCTTTTAAGCTAGAAAATGCCTTGCTCATTCTGAATGTTGTTGCAACTGTTGTATGTTCATTAAAATTTCCATTTTTCCATTTAAATTAACAAATATTGAGATCAGAATGCAAGCTAAATGAAGATTGTCACCACTCAATGCAAGACCTTCGTCTTTTATGACCTATGCTCACCAATACAGGTTCTGGTCTGGTTAGTCTCTTTGACAGCCAGAAGGAAAATGGCCTTCCACATTTCCACTGTCATATGCTAGAGCTCACTGCTTGTTGAGGACACTGTGACATTCCACCAGACACAGTTCTCTTAGGCAGATCTATGCCACCCCTTCCCCCATTTCCTTTCTGAAAAGAAGATATGGAATTTCCATTCTCTGTCTTTCATCTTATTAAAAAGAAAAAAAAAAAGAAAAAAAAAAGAAAAAAAAAGAGCAGATGTTTTGTTGGATTGTTGTTGAATGTAGAATTGCTGGATGATTAATGAGAATTTTATGAGAAGCTCTTAACATAATTAAGCATAATGTCTTTGCTGGATTTTCTCTTCTCTTTTTCTTACTTCTATTCTAGAGCTGCCAAATTTCCACACAGTGTATGAAAAAAGGCATTGAATTGGGAGCAGACAGAAGAGTTATTTTAACAGTTCAGCCCTCATGCAGCTCAGCAGCTTTGTGCAACTTGTGTGCCTTCTGTGTTTCCATGTCTGTGGGACACATCTTTGTGATGGGGTACAGCTTTCCCTGGTGAACATGAGCCTTTCTGAAGGCTCGCCAAAACCCAAAGGCAAAATATAGCAGTGCTGTAACATTTTCTATGTTGAGTCCCTGCCTTTTGGGCATTCTGAGGGGTGAAACCATACCTTGCAGAGATGGTAGTTTCTCTTCTCTCAGATATTCCCAAGAGACAGATGTTAGTACAGCAATGAGTTATTAACCTCCCTGTTGTGATACTTTTGAATTCTCTTTGACAAGTTAAATGTGTTGAGCTTCTTGAGGATCTTGTGTATCCTACAGATTTCTGTGTAATCTTGTGGGTCATTTCTTCTCTTCCAAAGCTGCTCTTCAGCCATTTCCCCATACTCATACTAACTAAAATGCACAGCAAGTCCTGGAGAGCTAAAAATTACACAGATTTAGTGATGAAACAGTCACAAATGTCGGAATCCAGAGAGTGCACATGTAGTTATACATCACCCAACTCTTCTTGCTTGCTACATTCACTTCTGCATTTTTGTGTCTTAGTTCTTCTTCGCTTTTATGAGAAAGTAATCCCAGAATGATACAGGAAATAACAGGCAAGGAGAAAGAGAGTCCATATAGTTGGGAAACAGTAAGACATTCTCCAAAGTCCACCTTCTCTGTGTTTGAACAAAGGTCACCATGCTCAAGAAGAGAATATTTTTATTGAAGTGACTGAGCTGAGTGGAAGCATCCCCTTTCCAGATCACTAAGAAGAGGTACTCTGAGTCAAGAATGCATCTGCCAGCCTGCCACATATATTTCATATATTCAAATATTTCCATACTTCACTGCAACTTTCAGTGAAGTGTTTTTTAGAAAATAAAAGTTTTCTAAGAAATTGAAGTGTTGTCTATGGAGAAGGATGCATCAAGAAATCACTAAGACCTCTTCTATGCACAGCACCAGATAAGCTGTTCAACAGCAGAATAGGCTTCTGAGAAGACTCTGCTGATAGCATTTTATTCCATGTATCTATGCTAAAGACAATCCTACTTCTAAATATCCTACGTGACTGTGGGGTTGTATAATGTCTGCTCAAATAAAATGTCTGTATGCTGGCCCCATCCGCATGTGTGTCCATGGCATTGTGCATAACACTGGAAGAAACTGAAGCAGTGGCTGGCATGTAATACGGGTAGGAGCTATAAGTCTGGTGCCAAATCCTTATAACCTTCTAAGTCAGTGAGAAATCTTGTTGGGCCACTGTAGACGATTTGTCAGCACAGCACAGAGAAGAAAAATGATCCAAATTAAACAAAAGGTGTACGTTCCTTGTGTAGTAATTAAACTGCTGAGCGCAGTGTGTGGGCATTCTCTTTATGAGTTGAAAGGGTCATAATTCTTCTGAATTTAATTGACTTAAGACAAGAATTGAGTTAAATGAATTAAGGTCCAATAAAACTAAACTGAAATCATGGGGCTTTAGTGCAATTTAACAAATCCCTTTCCAAAGTTATTCTGAATTAATTTTCTGAAATGATTCTGTGTTGACAAAGACCAAATGTTTGTCTGCAAAGGGACATTAATTTGGGTAATGTTACGGGATTAAAATAAAGAAAAAGAATGATTTGTTTTTTGCTCCTTGTGTTTGATTAATTCTCATGCTGGCATAAATATGCTAATTTAATCTAATCTGCTCTGGAGCAAGAGTTGTCAATCAGGAGTAGTTGTTCCAGAACAATTCCTGGTATACAAAAGTGCTGAAATCTGCAGAAAATCTGTTCCAAACTGCCAGTCCGAATTTAATTTCTTAATGTGTTGGATAGGTGTCTTTTACCTTTGCAACTTAATAGCACGGAAAACTGATATGTGCTTCTTCTGGCCACTTTAACACCATTATCTCTCTCTCTCCCTCTCTCTTTTTTTTTTTTTTTTAATGGCTTGGATTTGAAATAGATAAGAAAAAAAACAGAGTGATTTAAATTCTGAAGCAGTATTAGGAAAGCATTTCAAGCTAACTGTGATATATGTAATTGAAAATCTATAAATATATCGGGCTGATGCTGGCTAAATCAAAGCCAGGTTTACTTCTATCACTAGTAATCTTTGGAGTGGTCTTGTTCTTCTGTTCTTTCTGCTCCCAACCCCCACTCTTAAAAGAGAAAATTGCACATTTCTTTTAATGCAGTTATAGCTGAAGATACCACTATGTGTATAATTTTAGTAACAGTAATTTGTTATATTTAATAAAGAACAGCAAACTAAACAAACTGAATGGAGAACTGCACAGCCAGACATACCCATGGAAACGGAGAGGAAGACAGACCCTTTCTGCCTGCCTATGGGGGCCAACGCAGAGTTGTTCTCAGACTGATTACCTCAGAAAGTGAAGGCTATGCAGAAACAATGCGTGCATTCCAGCAGCCCCAGCATGTTTTGAATCTGCTGGATAATTCCAATGCAGTTTGACTGGGAAAGAGAGATCTTAGTGATAATTACATTCTCCCAGTCTAGGAGAAGTCTCTGTTCACTTCCCTGCTGAGAAGGGATGTTGTGCTTGGTGTAACTGAACCCACACAGGAGGAACACTGGAAAAAGTGATTCATTCCACCGCTCAAGGAGTGGCTTGGTAGTCATCACAAGACATATCAAGCTTTGTCCAAGCGATTGGTGGAAGAACACAGAAGTTTTGTTGACCTTGATGGTTTCCATCTGGCCCACGTCTTCACTTGACCAATGAGGATGTCAGCTCCTACCCTGGAGCAGTTAGCTGCTTCTTCCACCATGTCAGGAAAGGGGTTGGACATGAGGAACTAAGGCACTGCAGCTCCAGAAAACCTGCACTTTAGCACTTCAAAATTATCCTCTGCCCTCAGAGCCTCCATATTCAGTGCTGAGCTGGCAGTGGGTTAGAGATGGAGCAGCAGTGTAGGAGCTCTGCAGCAGCATGTGAAAGCAAAGGGAAGTTGTGGGGAGCTGGCAGGGATGTGGAGGTCATACCTGTGTTCAGCAATTAATATCCTGTGGCAAAGTGGGGCTGCAGCTTGCTCCTTTCTGGGCCAAATTGCGTTCAATTGCAAACCAGCCATACACTCTGGCCCTCCTGTATCCCCAGAGCAAAGGGGCTGAGCATGCTGTACATTCTGGGTGGCCTCCAGAAACAGAGGAGTCTGAGCTAAATCACTAAATCTCATAGAAATGCTGTTCAGTTCTGTAGCTTTTTTGCCCCCTTTTTGGCTTTTGTACAGCTGATGAATTATTTAGTAAATAACCAACTGTCTTAAGAAAACTGCTTTGACTGCCTGTGTCCACTGAGATGCTCTGGTGACATTCAAGAACAAAAGCAATTTAGAGAGGGAGAAATACCAGAATAGGCTCTTAGTAAGTCTAGGAATATTCACAGTGCAGGCTGTGTATTGAAATTTGAACACTGCACAATGAATAAATTGTGGCTGACATTTGATCAGTGACTCATTGCCTGAGTATTTAGAGAAGAAGTATTGATCCCTGTGTGCTGGAAAATCCCAAAAGTTTTGATAAAAAATGCCTATTTCATTATCGCCTTTAGGAAAAAAGAAGAAGACTTAAGATCTTTCTTGTTATGGCTGCTGGGGATTTCTTGACATTCATTCTGGACTGTCTTTCCAAGTTTGCAAATAAGTTACCTTTTTTCTTCTTTTCTCCTTCTTATCAAATCACCACATTACAGGGATATTTCCCTCCCTCCCCTCTATTATATATTATTTTCTGTCTGACAGTGGCGCTGTTGCTTGAAATCCACTTGCTTCTAGACAAATTTAGAGACAGTGGGCATGGAGCAGGCTCCCCAGGGCAGTGGCCATGACACTGAACTTGTCAGTTCAAGAAATGTTTCGACAGTGTTCTCAGACATAGGGTTTGAATGTTGGGTGGTGCTGTGTGGATCCAGGGTTTGGAGGACTGTAGAGGTATTGCTAGGCTGTGTAGGGATGGGGTCAGAAAAGCCAAGGCCCAGCTGGAACTGGACACAGCAAGAGGTGCAAAGGAGGATAAGAAAGGTTTATAGAGGTACATCAGCTGGAAGAGGGAAGTCCAGAAGGGCACACTCTCCATAGTGAACAATACAGGCAGGCTGTGAACAATGGACAAGGAGAAGACTGAGGAATTCAACATTTTTTTTTTTGCATCAGTCATCACTAGCAACTGTTCTACACACAGCCCTTGAGTTCTGAAGATGGTAACCAAGGGAGTGTTGCCCCTCCTGACTTAAGCAAAGATCAGGTTTGCATCTGCCTGAGGGACATGAACATCCATAAGTTTGTGGGTCCCAATGAGATGCATCCCAAGTCCTGAGGAAATTGGCTGACATAGTCATTAATCCATTCTCGATTATACTTGAATAGTCATGGCAGTCAGGTGAAGTCCCTGTGACTGGAAAAAAGGTAACATTGCACTCATTTTTAAGAAGGATAGAAGGGATGACCCAGGGAACTACCAACCTGTCATCTTCAACTCAGTGCCCAGGAAGATCATGGAGCAGATACTCCTGGAAGCTTTGCTAAGGCACATGGATGTGGTATGAGATAACCAGCATCAAGGGCAGATCTTGCCTGACGAGCATAGCAGCTTTTTTGATAATGGAACTGTGACAGTGGACTAAAAGTCACTGAAGTCATCTGTCTAGTCTTCAAGTAAGGCATTTGACACTGTTCCTTACAATCTCCTTCTCTCTAAATTGGAAAGATATGGGTTTAATGAGTGGACTGTTTGATAGATGAGGAACTGGTCGTGAGATCCTCTCATCAAAAGAAACATGGCCAACAGGGTGAGGGAAGCGATCCTGCCCCTATGCTCTGTGTTGGTGAGGCCTCACCTGGAGTACTGCACCCTGGTGAGGAGTCCTGAGTACAGGAGAGACATGGACTTGTTGGAGCACATCCAGATGAGGGCCACAAAAATGATCTAAGGGACAGAACACGTCCCCTGTGAGGGCAGGCTGAGAGAGCTGGGCCTGTTTAGTCTGGAGAACAGAAGGCTCTGGGGACACCCAGTAGAGGCCTTTCAGTATCTAAAGGGGGCTGTAAGAAAGAAGAGGACAGACTCTCTAGCAGAGTCTGTTGTGACAGGACAAGGGGAAATGGGGAGATTTAGACTGGATATAAGAAAGTTTTTTACAATAAAGGGGGTGAGGCACTGGCACACGTTGCCCAGAGAGGTGGTGAATGCCTCATCCCTGGAGACATTTAAGGTCAGGCTGGATGGGGTTTTGAGCACCAGAGGTAGGTGCCCCTATTCATCATAGGGGAGTAGGACTAGATGACCTTTAATCATCCCTTCCAAGTCAAAATATACCATGATTCTGTGAATCTGTGATCCCTTAGTGTTCCTTTCAACTTTGTATATTCTATGATACTATGATACTTTTAGAGTTGAAAGCTCAGGTGCCTCAGGAAGTTGTGGAAAGTGATGATCCCTACTTTAATTTTTTGGGGAGTCTAGTTTTTTTCCTCTGAGCACCCTATCCACTTTTCCTATAGAAAATGAAGTCCATCTTCTTGTTGTCTGCACCACAAGATAACTAAGTTGTGATTCCCATACTGTCTTCCTCCCTTTGGGAAGGTGGGGCAAAAGAAGGAGTGGATGCTGTAGGCAACTACCACACATAGTGTGTCCCTTGGAGCTGTGGTCTGGATGATCAGTGGTACACAATCTTGGATGTGGACTTCTTCCCCTGTCCAATCTCCCATCTTCATTATTAAAGATTTCACATCAGAAAACCTTTTGGTTTTAGGAATCAGGGTACTTACAAATGCTCAGAAGCAATGAAGGTTAATAATGTGTATGCACAGCTTTAACTGAGCTAAGAGGCTTTAGGGTAAGACAAGTGACATGTCTTCACCTCCTTCAACCAGAGACTTCAACGCTTTGCTGTGCCATAGGAAGCTGCTGCCAGTCCTTGACTCTGACACAACTCCTTGGCCTGTGCCACTTGTGATCTTTCTTGAGGGACTTTGTGTTGATCTAAAGTCTTACAGGATAAATCCTCAGTGTGCACCACCCAGAACATCAGCACCCATTTTCTGTTCATGTAGCATTACAAAAAGCTTGATGTTCTGTGCAACTCTTAGAGATGAAATAATAGATTTCATTGTTTCATTGCACACAAATTAACACTAGAAGTCACCAGGTGAATCACTCAAAACAGATCCTAAAGCAAGGAGGGCAATTATGGAGAGCATGGATCTGTATTTGCCACAGGTGATTTATCTAACCACCAAGTTATTTTCTGTTTCCCATTTTAATACTAGCAATTATTTTAAAATCACCTCTCAGATGGCAGATCCTTTTTGTCATCTGGCGAGAAAAGCGATTCTCGGCATTTTGGAAAGGGACTTAAGGAATATGGATAGGCTGGAATTACACTACAGAGCTGTCTGCTAAAGAGAGGTATGGCACTCAGTACTTTGATTTTTATTGGAAAAATTAGTATAAGAAATTAAGCATCTATCTCCTCTTTTAAATGAGAGAAATCAAAATGTTTAAATCAAATGGGAAGGCTTTAGAGACCATGTCTTGTGCAGAAATATGTTCACAATGAATAAAACATATGTGGGAATCAAAGGTGTGTGATGAGGCAGCAGGCTGCTCAAGTTCTGAGAATTACTTTTCAGGTTAACTGGGCACACTTTATCAAGGAGCTGCCTGCCAGAAGCAGGCAGGGAGCAGCCAGGCTCACCTTACTGAGTCTGCTGCAGCTCCATGTCCTCAGTCACCAGACAGCTCTGCTCAGAGGCAGGTTTCACTTCTGGCATCATGCCCTCTAAGTCCAGACAGAGTGTGCATCCATGAAGAACTAAACAGGAAGGTGTTGGGGAGGTATGAATGTACTGAAGGTATGCCTGCCACCAGGTCAGCTTACGTGGCTGAGAGGATTTTGGTCTTCTGGGGTCAAGCACTGCTTGCCTTGCACTTTTCCATTTCTGTGCAGTATTTCAGCTGGATTGTTCTGCTCTTCCTTGGTTTCTGCTCCCCCAAGTGGGTTAAGGTTCATCGACAGACAAAAGGCAGGGGCTAATGGCCCTTCGTCCCTATATGGACAGGTGGCTGTCACTGGAACACTCCAGCTTTAGGGTAGTAGTGCAATAGCACTGAACATAAGATCCAGCCTTGTTTTTTCTCCCTGCATTGGGCAGTGGAAGAGAGGTGGGATAACAACAATTGTGTCAACCTTATTGCCAGCTGGAGGGAGATTTCTGTGGGCCAGGCAGTGCCAAGGCAGGACTAGAGCACAAAGATGCCTCAGTGTGCAGGAGGCATAGTTTGCGCGGGTGCAGAATCCCAAGTCCCCATCTCCAGGCCGTGTAGGAAGAGTGTGCATGGATGTCTTGCCGTGTAGGGAGGTCTGGCTCTTTGCCTAGTGATCATCTCTTCTTTCAGGGAGATGGTCACACACCAGGGCAGAAATGTTGAAGCTTGAACTCATAAAGCTCTGAGGAAAGGAAGTGCTTTTGCACGTGGGCAGTGAATTTTCACAGCCGACATCATTAGGATAAAGGCCTTGTGTGATGGTGCACTACCCAGCCCCCTTCTAGCAGGACAAAGGCTGGCATTTTAAAACACAGCCATTTTTCCTTGGCTCCTCTTCAGTGCTTTTCGGACTGGGGAACAGCATTCAGCAAGCTTAGAGCATTGCTGGGATAGTAAAAAAAAAATAATAAAATCTCTGTCTCTGAAGGTGAGAAACAGAGAGGAAATGAAGGATTAATCTAAGGTAAACCCAGAACAAATAATAAGCCTGGCCTTCTCTAAGAAGTCCTCTCTCTCATCCATGCCCCTGAAGAGGAAATTATTTGTTTGGCTGGCAGACACTCTCCCTCCCTTCTTGCACACTTCATTGATATTTATTTCCTTCTCAATTTATTATAACTCAGTCCAAAAAACATATTCCATGCAAAGTGACCAGTGTTCAGATCTATCTCTGAATTAGTCACAGGTTTGTCAAGGCTGTAGGTCATATACTATTTTTCTAACATGAAGCCAGACTTACATTTTTCCTCCTATTTTATTTTGCTGAACTTGACTTTATTTGGGATTGACATTCCCACTGGAGACTGCCTAAGTGAGCTTTCCAACTAGTAGGACAGATGGACACAAGCAGATTAATTTGGACTAGAATGATTTGATAGAGGTGGTATACACTCAAAAAAAGAGAAGATGCCAAGGAATTCAGGGAGTCACTTTACCTCTTTCTTGTGTTTTTTTTTGTTTGTTTGTTTGTTTTTTGGTTTTTTTTTTCTGTCTTGCCCTGCTAGGCTATTTCTTTCCCTCTGAAATACCCACATCTGGCTACTTGAAAGACGTGTGCCACAATGGAGCCCTGAGGCCAGGTTGGATCCCACAGCATTGCTGCAAAGCAGAGAATCATCAAGTCCTGCAGGACTAGCCTTAACAAGGCAGTCCCACTTCATGTTGGCGAACAAATTATGTAGCAATCAATCTGGTGATCTGGTGACCTGTTTCTGCACATGCTGAATAGCTGAGAACAGGGAAGCACCTCCAGTAGGAACCTCTCATCTGAGGCATCTGTCTTTTAGACAAATTGGAGGCTGGATTTGATCCACAGATTTGAAAGGAATTAGATGTCTTAGCTGGACTAAACATTAGGCTATAGGTGGTTAAAATTAGATAAACTCTTGTCCCCAAAAAAGTACACTTCTGCATTCAGAAAAGGGAAAGGAAGTATAAGACGTACTGAGATGAAACAGTTCTAAGTAGAAAGAAAAATTAATTCAGTAAACTAAATTCTTGTTGCCAGTGTTTTGTTATTTACTTCTGGTGGTGCCTGTTTATTGAGTAAGAGAACTTTCTTCTTGTTAATGAAATACAAGCAAATTCTTCTGAAGTCTTTGTCTTGCTTAGGCAAAGAAGCACTGAACATCAGAATACACTCCTTTGTGCCAGGAAACCTAGTGTGATAAATGAGCCTGCTGGATAAAGGTTAATTGCTACCCACAGAGTACAATATTATACTGATGAAATGGTAGATGAGAAAATCTAGAACAAGCACATTATGCCAGAGCTGAACATTTTATGATGTTATTCTGTTATGGGTTTTTTTCACTTTCAGTTTCAGGAAGAGACATTTCAGATATGTAAAACATATCAGAGAATTCTCCGGTAGATCACCAATCCATGAAGTGGGATTTGCCTTTATGAGAACAGATTTATCAAAATGAAGATGTTCTGCAATAGCATACTGAGGTACATAGATCTCTGCAAATAAACCCCACTTTCTGTGAGCTTCATGATATCATCACAAGTTGATGCTTCTACTAGTGTTAGTATCTTCCTGCCTTTTCACATTGCTCCTGAATTTTGGGCATTTTGAAAATGATTCCGTGAATGAAGCTTACTCTTGAAGTTCCTTCTCATCATCTTTCCATCTCATGTGTGTCATATTCACCAGGCCTCACACTGATTTGTCAATGCAAGCATTTTCAAAGGAATAGTGGCAATTGCAGCTGCTGATTCTGCATTTGCTGTGTGCTCAGGTTGTGGAGAGTGAATAAAAAAACTTGCTCTAAGTGCAGAAATCATATTCTATCTCACTAAGTGAGCACTTTCAGATACACAGTTCTGCCAGTCTAGGTGATTTGATGAACTTTGCTAGAGAAATGGTTTGACAGCATTCCAAAAGATATGTTTTTGTGCTGCTGCTCAACTCCAGATTCTCACAGTCTAAAATAACATGCCTTTTTTTTTTTCCTGAAAAGTCTGCCAAGATGGTGCTGTTCTGTAAAGTACATAGCTATTGTGAGGCTGTGAAATATCCTTCTGAATCTGGCTTATGCAAGGTGTAGATAATGGTGGGAAAGCACCACAGTGGAGACTACTCAAGAAAATGTGGCAGCTGGTGCATGACACTCCTAGCACTTGCTCTGGCTAGCAGCAGTAGACAGGACTGTTCGGAGACACTTTCAAAGAGTATGAGCAGAATTAGTGCTGTTGAAAGCCCCAGATTGTGAACGGCTTCTAGCTTCAGTGCCTTCCAGTTAACCTCCCGTGTCCTGCTCTAACATGGTTTGGTGTCAGAAAGACATAAAAACACATATAAAAATTCAGGCACTACCGATGGCAAAATTTTTGCAATTTCCCTGTCTTATCATCTGTTGGAGGATATATTCCCTCACTGGTGTATGGCCCAACACTTTTCTGAGGTTTCTACAGCCCCACCTTTTTGGGGATGCTTGTCCTCAAGCTCTGCCTTTGTCCACCGTAGGACCTGGCCAGGATCTGATCTGGGCCCAAATGTGTGTGGAGCAGACTAGCATGGATGCACAGTAACTCTCCCAGAAAACATCCATGTACAAACAAACCAAAGCAACACTACAAATACCTAGAGGAGTTGAGCCATCTGGACTTCTCTGTGGTCCAGCTCTGTGTGAGAGGCTGAGAGATGCAGAAGCAGCCTTCTACTTTTTTTCCCTTTATTAGCATGTCTCAGAGCCAAATCAGGCATAATTAACTTTGCTGCTTATGAGAACCAGCTATACAGTGTTGGTTTCATTTCACAGATTCTCTGCAGCATTTCAAGTATTCCCAGTGCTGCTGTCAGATGCATATAGAGCAGCACTGAGCTATTGATATGTTCTCACTACTGCTACTTTTGGAGGAGAAAGTGATTTACATGTCACTGAATGGAACTTTGGCCTTAGAATGTGTGGTGGTATTCCAGGTAAATTAAAGCCTCCTACGTCCCAGCTAGGGCTCACAAGGTGATGTTATGGAGCTGAGCTCAACACAAGCTCAAGTCCAAGCAAATAACTTTATCTAACATTTCAAGATGTGTAAATTAGCTCAAGAAAGTTCCGATCACATGTCTGAATCCTAGACTAGATGTGGCTGTAGCTTTCTGCTGCTTAGAAGAGACTTGATCCCAGCTGCCAGTTGTGGGCAGAACAATAACAGCACCCATCTTTGTGGTGGCTGGCCTGAATACACAGCCCCTTTGTTCTGAGTGTACGACAGAGCGGCAGCTCTGGTCATCAGGCAGTTTAGCTGAAGCAATGCTTATGGCATGACACTGAAAGACAACACTTATATCTAGTTTAGTAAGAGAAGTCTTGCAATATATTCAGAAAAATGTCTCTTTACCCCAATGCTGTAAATATTTTTCTGTGTACATATTCCCACTCTGACCTCTGCAAGCTGATCTGAAATGAGGCTGAAGGTTACTGGATCATTACATACTTGCAGGATGAGGGTCTTTGGATCCTGTATGTACCAGAACACAAGACAGAAGACAATGCAGTTCGATGTGCTGAGTCCAGGGCCGTCCCAGATCCCGGCTGCGACTTTTATGTTGCTAGTTCATATGACTGTGTACAATTAATTTGTACAAGTCCTCCTGCTGATAGTGCTGTGATGCTACAAACCACAGTCTCATGGATGAAAAACTTGATCCCACTATAAACTGGTGTTCCAAGAGCATGACTTAAAACAAAAAGAAGATCAAGCTGACTGCATACTATAAGGTGTCAAATCAGATAACGCACAGTATGTAATTCTATGGAAATTTCTGTCTCCTTCCTGCAAAGCTTTTCTCTTTCTTCTTACCAGAATTTTGTAACCGCTCCCTGAGTGTTAGAGATCAGCATGTGTTAACTTATTTCTGCAGAAAATCTGGCTTGGAAGACTGCAAGAGAGAAGAAATTTTTTTCCTGTTTCTTCTTGAAATCATGTTCATGACTTCTTGCAATGAGTGCAGACCCAAAAGTAGAAGATAGAGTAAAACATCCAAGAGATTTTGTATGTCCTCGTTCCTTGCTTTCATATGTAAAGACACTCCTCCAAACTCCTGTCTTGGAACTTACTGCACAGGATGGAATAGCAAGCTGCTTGGTTTAGGTCTAGTTTAATATCATTTTTTTACTCACAGGTGAAAAATTGATGTGAAGAAGTGCTTCATGTCTGGTGTGACTGCACTGTGCAAGAGAAGAGAGCAACCTGGCTGAGAGACAGGAAGAAAAGTATATCACACCCTCCAAAATGGCAAAAATCTTTTTTAGATAGGAAAAGATTGTCCTGGACCTATTTCTCCTCAGGAGAGTTTGCACGTGCTTGAGCAATGAGCAGGCCATGGCAAGTGAAACCAGGTCTAGAGATGGTAATAATGCATCCCAAGTGTTTGAATATGTTGGCATTTACTTCCTCACCTGTTCTGTAATGATTCATCTAGACAGGTCATGAATTACGTGAATTATTTTGTCAATTAATGCTTGAATGAGGTACATTCAAGATGAGGTGATTTGCACCCAACAAGCTTCAACAAAGAAGCTTTTAGTTATCACATTATAGATACTGTCCTGCAGTCCCCTCACACAGTGAAAACAAGTAGATATCCCACCTAACTCCACATGGTATATGATACACTTCTGGTTGTGCTTTGAAATGGCAACATGACTTGAAAAAGATGCATATACTTGTACATGCATATCACCTGTATGATCATGACTGCACTCACTAAAAAGCAACAGGGAAGACATCAGTCTAAGCAAAGAATTTTGCACATTAAACTGCATCTTCTTCATCCTTTCCAGCGTACTTATAGAATCATAAAATTATTAAGATTGGAAAAGACCTCTACCCAGCAACCCATAAGACCAACCATCAGCCCATCCCACTGTGCTGGTAACCGCATCCCCCAGTGCCACATCCACACGGTTCTTGAACACCTCCAGGGACAGTACACCACCACCTCCTTGGGCAGCCTATGGCACTGCTTCATCAATCATTCTGAGAAGCATTTTTTTCTAATATCCAACCTGAACCTCTCCTGGTACAACTTGAGGCCATTACCTTTAGTCCTTTCACTAGTTACTTGAGAGAATGCAAGCTGTTGGAAAGTACTTCCTTAGGAATGTCTGATATTGTCCTGCTCTAGCAATATCTGTGTTCAGTGATCATCAGCATGAGTGAAGTGAGAATGATAAAGCACAACACAAACTAGAAATGAAAGTCCAGCTCCTCAGAAGGTGTTGTCTCTCAGAAGGGAAAGAGCTCAAGCATTTTATAAGTTTCTTCACTTGATTAAAAGTCTCAGAGGAGACTCATCCCCCTTCCTAGCAAGTACTTTCCTCTTACTAAGTTTCAAAACAAAGTGGAAAAAATGAAATCTATGGTGAAGGACAATGAGATTTACTGATGTGTGAGAGAAATATCTTGGTTTACATTATTCAACTTGCAGTCCATCAAGCATTGCTTTGCTGGTGCAAATTATATGAGAAACAAAACAAAACAAAACAATAAAAAACAAAACAAAAGAATAGCCAAGAGATGAGGTGAAGCAGCAGAGAGAGTGCATATACAGCCGTAACTTTACACAGTAAATTTTTAGGAAGCACAGGTGTCACACTAGCCTACACAATGTGTATATGACTATGGTACAAGCCTAACCTCTATGCAGAAGAAACTTACTACTAGGAAAGCCCAAGGTGCTTTTAGAAAGGCAATTATTTTCCTCTGTTTAAAGGTGAGAAAGCTGAGACTTGAAAAAGTGAACCAAATTGCCCATGGTCAGTAGCACAGAGCCTAAATCAAACATTGAGCTTCTTGGGTCAGCATCAGGTTAATCATTTATAAAACTCCATTATTTCCTAATCGAACTGCGTCCACACTAGAGGGTGCTGCACAGCTTTTCTAAAGTCATTTCCAGTATTTCATTTATTTAAACAAGTGCTGAACTCAAGTTTAAGATTTGTCTGTGCTTGATGGTGTGACAGAAAAGAGCAGAAGCTTTTTTTGGATAACTGCATGTGGGCATGCACTTCTGTTTGGGTTGATTAAGCTGACAAGCAGAAAAATAAACTCTCTTTTACACCTGTGCATTTGTGAATACATACTCCTGGGAAAAACTGTACACATACTTGGGTATATATGCAGATAAATTCTTGACTTTTTCACAAAACCAATTAAAAAACATTATCCAGTAAACTCAAGAAAATTCAACTCAATCAAATCAACAAGTCTTGATCTGAAAATGATGTGGAATGGATTTATATAGCTCAGGGATTCTAATCATATGACATCAGGAACAGTAATGTTTGTAAACAGACAAGGAATTGTGATAGATTTTGCTCATTCTTAGAAAGGAACACATCCAGAGGAATGTTGTTGAGAAATGTGGTGGTGGCATTCATTCAAGGTTATAGAATTAGCATCATGATAACAGAGGAGGGAGCTTCTGTCTTTTCTGAGAAACATACACATGCACATCACAGATGTGCACAAATACAAAGAGCATGAACACCAGCACATCTCAGCTACTTTCTTTGGAATGTTATTCTTTTGGCCTAAGAGTGGGAAATCGATTTTGCTGTTGGGAATGCACAAGCCCAGAATAGACATTATAGGAGGAGGTACAGGATAGTTTTCTCAATGGACAACTCAACAGGTCCTAAATCAAAAACACCAGTGAGAGACTCCATACCATGTGGGATGGAAGTTGACATAAATTATGTTTTTTCCTAAGCTCTCTTCTATACTAGAGTTAACTCATGTGAGCTCTAGCCAAATTAGCATGCATCTGTTATCTTTTTAAATATCAGGCTGCAGGTACTTGTAAGAATGAAGACTATATTTGTACACAGGTCTGAGAAATGTACAATTCTGAGCTACTTACTTCCTATTAAGGATCTTAGGCCTACAGACTGCCCAGACATATTCTCTAAAAATCTGTGCTCAGTGGTGTTATTTACATAGAATTTTTCATAAGGATTGTGGGAATACTGGATTACTCTGGTGAGAACTTTGTGATTGAGATGACAAAAGGCTGTCAATAACAATCAAGATGCTACTGGTCACTTTTCAATATATTCCCCTTTAGCTGCTGTTACATATCTTTTTTAAGTGACTGTATGGCAGAGGAACTTGCTATATCTGAGCCTGGTCTTGCCCTGAAAGGTGACATGGCTTGGGAAATACAGTGCGCGGTGATCAGTGCTGAGATAAATGGTTGTGCAGCTTCCTGAAGAAAGGCAGCTTCTGGAACTGACCAAGGAGGGACCTGTAAAACAGAAAGTTCTCTGCTCAGCAGCCAGTCAGCACATATGTGACTGCGCCCATTTTGGGCTTTCCACGAATTGTCTCAACTTTTTGTGTTGAGTTCCCATCTCTGCAGCCTCAAACCCGTGTGGAAACCCTGGTTTCTTTGCTGTTTCCTGGGAGGAGTCCCACTCCAGTTGCTCTGTGGCCCACTTTGCTGTGGCAAAAGCTCTACCCTCATGTATCTATTGGTTTTGGTGTTTTATGTCTGCCATTCAATTTCATGTTAGAATGAAAACGGTAAGCAAATTAATGATGGCAGAGCTGATGGCTTTGTCAGGAAACTGACAACTCTTGCAAGCTGTAAAATTTGGAGTAAACGGTTTCTATGTGGGGACAATTCCAGGTGTATGTACAAGCTTTGACATGTTTTTGTTCTCCAGCTTTGCATGTCTGATGTATTACTTACACCAGGTGGCTGCTTGACAGGTCACATCAACCCTCTACCTTGCTGAATGCCCACTCTGAAGCAGTTGCTTCAGAAACCACATTCTCAATGCTTCCTGCTATCGTACACAGCACACAGAGTTGTCTGAAGCACAAGGTTGGTAAGAGCTTCTGCAAGAGGTTGAAGTATCTACTCAGGGCTCAGAGTTTCCCCTGCAGTTTCAGCACCTCTACATTGCTGTTTCTACAGCATAGTTCATCCTATAGAGTACAGGTAAAGGCAGCCATGTCCAAAACATTGTGAATCATTCTGCTCTGGCAGCACTGGATACTCATTTGTCAGTGTACCTCCTGCACCTTCTCCTCTAGCTTGTAAGAGGTATATTTCACTGATATCATAGTCCCTCTTTTCAAAATCCAGACATGAGATCTGTCAGTGAGGATTCACATGCAAAGGATCAGCACTGGCCAAAAGGGATAACACTGGCATTTCATCACATTTGTGGTGACAGCTGGGCAACTCAGCTCCTTGTATGCCTTCTGGAAGTGAGATTCTCAGGTCTTGGGAGAACTACTGCATAGTAGGTAATCAAATGGACAGTTCTGCTTCACCCTTCACTGGCATTTGCAGGATGATGGCTCAGGGCTAGCCTGAGTTCCAGCCTGCTACCAATCTAGCCAAGTACTATCTGGCACCAGTGTAATGAGAGGATGGCTGTAATGTGTCCACTCTCCTTGAAGTGTGGTACAGAACTCAGAGCCAGAGCCTTGTTGCCTCCTTCAGCTGTGGCAATGGCAAATGGCAAAACACTTTTTGTGGGAAGGACAGAAAGGGTGTATAAAGTCCCAGTAGAATGCTTTCTGTCTCATTCTGAGGAGTCTTTAATCTTTTTTAGAAAGCTGCAGTTTCTTTGAAGGTCTGCAGTAATGGTTGTGTTCGAAGGTCAGCAGGAAATACATCCTGAAGCCAAGAATCAATTTCCTCTTTTAAACACTGACTCTTCAACTCACCTGATTTTCTTGCTACTCTAATATTGCTCTGTGCTTTTCTGTAGGACACAGAAAGAAGAAGGCCTTTTCTCTGTTTTAACCCTAAATAACTTCAGTTTTCAGACAAGGTGTTCTAATTGCTACCCTTGAAACTCCATGTTAGCATGAGAAAGAGTGGGCTCAAGTTATATCAGGGGAGATTCAGATTGGGTGTTAGGAAGAGCTTCTCAGAAAGTGTGATGTCTTGAAGAGGTGGAGTCACCATGCCTGGAAGTGTTCAAGAACTCTGTGGGTTTGTGGCACTGAAGGACATGGTTAGTGGGCATGGTGGGGATGGGTCAATGGCTGGTCTTGGTGAACCTTGAAGCCTTCTCCAGCCTTGATGATTCTATGATTCTATGATTCTATGATTCTATGATTCTATGATTTACCCTCCCTATGAGATGCTCTACTGTAGTCTTTACCATATAATTTTTATGTAGCAAAGAATCGGCATCTTATCTAGAAGACTTGACTAATCTCCCGTATTTTATGAAAGAGGAGGAATAGGTTCTGAGGGAAACAGAACACAGGGCAAGATCCCACTCATTCTTTCATACTCTATGAAGAGAAAGACTCTGTCCCAGATGAAATTAAGACATGACTTTTGAGTCATTTCTCCTACAACTACATAATTAAGCTAATGTTCATTAAACGGGGGCTTCCTCTTACACAGTGTTTGAATTACAGTTCAGTGTGGTGGCTCTGAGGGTTGTCCTCAGGGCACTGCTGCTCACCAGAGCAGCCAGCTGGTGATATTAGACCTTTAACATGGGGAAAAGCAAAGTCTGTTATTTCAAAAAGTGCTTGTATTTCAAAACCTGATGGACCACATGGGTGGGCTGTTCTATTTGCACGTGGCACTATTTATATTTTCTTGTGTTAAAAACCTAGGAAACTACATAGAAATATATATATAAATTGCACCACATGTAGCCAAGAGAGCTAGAAGTTTAGTGCTTGACAGTAAAGTAATGCCAAAAACACTTGAGCTCCCTTGCGTGAGCACATTATGAGACAGTCTCAAGTTACACGATCACATTACTCCCATTTCCACAGACAATACTAGGTGCTGTATGGTGGAGGATAGCACGGTTCTATGTCATTTCTGCTACTGGGATGGAAAATGGGACAAAATGCAAAATGGAAGACTGTGAGGAGAAGGTAGGGTTTAGGAACACGTGTTCGCAGGAAACAGTAGAGATGAAATCCCTTCAAAATTGCAGTAATGTTTTGCGTAAGCATCTTGACAGTATCTGCCTCTGAACTATTCCTCCGTGCCTGGAGCTTTCCCCATTTATGCTGAAAAATGTAATTATGTCAGATGAGATTCACTAGCATGAGAGAAACAGGAGAGGAGACAGAGTTGTAGTGACAAAACATGCTTTACTTTCTGCCTCACAGTGGTGTTCCAGAGGTGTGGGAAAGGGAAGGGATTTCATAATGCTAAACTGTAGAGCTATGTAACAGGTCAGCAGTTCTACTTGGCTTGTCCTCCACATTGCTGTGGACTATCAAGCTCCATGCGTCCAGGCGCTTTGCATTTTTATATTGTTTAGTCCAGGGAGCACAGTAAACCTACTGTCCCCAGATGTGTGTAGTGGTTTTGCTACACAGTAAAACAAAAAGAAAAAGGAAAAAGAATATGAAAGGAAAGGGGGGGGGGAAAGGAAAGATTGTAAACACAGCCTGAAAGTACTCTTCCTTTGCCAAAACTTCATTCCTAAGAGTAAGAATGTGTTCATTAATATCAAATTAACTTCACACAAACAATGAGACTGAAGTAAAATGGGTGTCAACTAGAAAAATGGCATAGGAACAAAACAGATGAAAAGTGTCTTCAAGGTCAGCTCTAGGACATCTGTTGTTCATAACATATGTCTATATATAAATATAAAATTACTTGGATGAGAGTGTTGAAAACCTAGGCAATATCCAGCTCTGGTTTCCGTTTGTTCACTCTGGAGTAATTCTGCAGACCTTAGTGGAGAACATCCAGATTTACACCGGTTAAAAAATGGAGAGCAGGATCTGGCTGGAAAGCTCCAAGTTTACAGATGATGCAGAAATTGGAAGATGAGCAAATAACAAGAAACATTGTAACCAGATTCCAAGGGATTTTGGTTATATTGAGATTTGGAGCCAGCAGATGGCAAATGCAGTTCGTTGTCAAAATGATAAAATAATGAGGCTGAATTCAAGGAGACAATCTAGGGAATAACAGCAAACGTCTCATCATGACTAGAAAAGAGATTATGGAAAAATGATTGAACTCCACAGCCTATTACAGAGATTTAGTAAATGAAAAGATGCTCAAGACACAGTGGTGGTATTTTATAAGGGGAGGGAGTACTAAACAAGATGCACAATAGCTGTCTTACTTAAGGAGTTGTTAGTCATTTGCTTGTGATTCCTTTTGCCAGTGTAGAAAGTTATGCTACCATTTCCCTTGCCTCTGAGAATGCTTAGCACAAATTTGCTGTAAACCTGGACAATTAACACTCGGGAAAAGGACACTGGTGTGGCTTGGTTTTCATCCTTTCTTTCAGTACAACTGCTGGATCCCATCTGATCAGGTGGAGATAGAGAACATCTCAGTGACACACAGGAACACCCCTTCAAAGCCTGAGATCTTCCAGGAGAAATGTGCTTTGGACTGGTAATTATGTTAGCATGTCAGGGCATGAAACAAGAACACTGAAATCTGTTTATGTTAAGACCTAGGACTTTCCTAATCTGGTGATGGATCTGGAAAAGTCAGCGTGAATACAGAATGCCCTGCCAGAAGGAGGCAGTCTGCCTCTATCCACCAATTCACGCCCACTGCAAGAACTGAGCTCAGCCCCAGACTGAGAGGGGCCAAGCAAAAGCTGATCTGAAAGCCTGAGGGTGTTATTATGAAGAATATTTTTGAGGATGTAGGTTACTTATCAGAGGCCAATACATCACCTTTCCTGTTCATAATAAATATTCACATTAATTAACTTATTTTACAGAATCCTATAAAAATTGGAGATAAAAGTAACCTATTATTAGCTGGCTAGCAGTATCTTCCTCGGGGGAGTGATAGAACATTATTTCCTATACAATAAATTTCTGATCTTAGAGCAGTCTTAGTTCAACAATTTCTCTTCCTTAATTTCTTGAATCTTCTCTTTATAGTAAGCAGTCCTGCCAGGACTGCTTGGAAGCCAAAAAGCTGATGTGTTGAAAGAGCAACTTTTCTAGTGACACTATTGATTTTGAGAAACTTTTTGACAGAAAGCAGCTCAGTAGCTTGGTTCCACCTGGATGTGTGCCTTCCTGGGCCTTCCATGGCTCCCCAGGCTGTGGACCTACATAACCAGTAGGGCCTTGTCGCGACAGGAGCTTGAGAGCAAGGAAGAAAAGGAGGCCAAAAGCCTCTCATATGTAGAAGAAGATCAGAGACATTCTATGGACACACTTAAGGACACCTCTACTGCAATTACTTCTGTGTGAAAATGCATGGATCCTATGATGTGGACTAGTCTGAAACTAAACAGGAGAGATTTCTATTGCAGCAGTCTAGCATAGAGCAGTTTAGCAGTTGCTGTTTCATGGATTTAAAGGTCATCAGGGACCATTAGCTCATTTAGGCTGATATTTGGTAAAGCAGGGGCTGTAGGCCTTCATCCAACTAGCTCTGCAACAAGCCTATAGCATTCAGCTACAGTGTATCTTACTCTGAAGAAGTGGGTTCCAGTGGTCAGCCACTTTCACCACAAAAGTATGTGCTTCCGTACTCATTTGGGTGCAGTAGCTCACAGCTGGTCATGCAACATGAAAGAGGGACATGCAAAGCACACTCCTCTTAGATCTGCACTATGGTAGGTGGGAGGAAGTGACTGTGTTCTTTGTGGGTGACGCCGGGATGGTGCTCACTTCTATGCACAGCTGTGTCCCCAAAAAGACAAATAATTAGGGAGCCTTGTGCTGGCCCACTGCTGAGACAGTTACACATCATATGATACGATGGATATCATGGTGGTTTTGGTTTCTTTTTTTTTTCGTTCTCAGGCATCGACCTCAAAGGTGGATCCTAACTTTCATTGTCTGAGCTCTGAGGAAGAGCTGGCTTTGACAGAATCCACCAGCAAGCAGCATGTGGCAAGTGCAGGTGTGACAGTCTTTCAGGAGAGTCCACTGGAGGGACTGCTTAAAGATGCTGTTTCCATTACATTTCTTCTGCAAATAATTGTTCAAAAAAGAGTGAGGGACGATACATGCCAACAGATGTGAAAGCAATTGTCATATAGATGGCCTTAATGCTTATACAGGAGGAGCACAAAAAATGGAGAGCTTCTTCTCGTGCTGACCTCTGGTACTGACAGCATCTGAGTTATGAATTACAAGGGGTTGTTTTGTCTTTATAGTGGTATTTTCGAATCTTTGACAAGTCTCATATATCTTTGTGTCAGAAACAAAATGCCTTTTGGAGAACAAATGGTTTTCTAAATGAAGAAAGCAATAGTTTTTCACAGAACTCTTTCATCTAGAAAGGTTTCTTCCAATATGTCCTTGTTTAGGAAGGAGTATGGCTGTACATTCCAATTCAAAGCTTTGTTTTCTATCTGTAAGTTCAGCTACCATTGTAAGTATTTGTTTAAAGTAATCTTTTGAAACTGAGAAAGACAGGGTTTGTTACAAGGTTTGTTCTTCCTCTCCTTGCAAGGTAACCAAGAACAAAATCCTATTTCCCTCTCTCTCTCTCTCTCTCCCTCTCTCTCACACACACATGAACCTCTTTAATGATAGAACATTATCAGTGATTAGTTCTTTCTAGGCAGGGTGATTCTTTCATTTCTTATGTGTGCTTTTTAGTGTTATTAAACTGAATGAATAGAAGAATTTAAGAATGTCTTCATATATGCAAAAACTGTTTTGCTGCTGTTGAAGCTGAGGTAGTAATAGTAACAACAAAAACTTCTCACTACAAAATAAGCAATTAGCAAAATTCAGGAATATATTTGTGCAGGGATCACAGAAGGCAAGAACCATCGTAATATTAAGTGATCCTCTTTTCTGAAATGACAGGGGAAAATTCCCTGGTCTGAGGTCATGCCTCTGTCTGTACCAATGAACTCCTGTGGACACACCTGAACAAACTGCTTGTCTCTGACTGTAGCTTTGTGAAACCTGCCTGAGTCGTATCTGGTACGCAACGTGCCACTTTGCTGCCAAGGACTTTCTGGTGCAGGAATTTGGGCACTCACAGGCTGACAGTTTCCTAGAGTGTTTTGTGGCTAATAAATCACTGGCTGTCACACACTAAAGCTCGTCAGGAAAGCTGCCAGGTTCTGTACTGGCTCCAGCAGCAAGATCAGAATGAACAGCAAAAAAGGAGGTGAAATAGGCAAGCATGCAATACGGGGTTTAGAGGGAAGGTGTCACTCAGGGGGAAGTTTCAGTCTGTAGAAAGGAGAAGAGAAATGAGTGATGGAGGAAAGATGTAACAAATGGAGCTGAAGGGCTGGTTATGCAACTGTGCCAAAATCGAAACCCCAGCCCTGCTCTGCCCCTTGCACTCAGAGAACTGCAGTCCTGGGATACCAGCCTCATGCTTATATGATTTGGGCTTCCAGAAAGGCTGAGGGAACAGAAGTTAAGGAAAGGGTAATCCATGCTCCCAGCTCAGGCTGAAGCCAGTCCTCCACTGAAAACCATGCAAACCACATTGTACAGTAATAAAAAATTCACTGAAGTGTTTGGATTGCCCAGTAATCACGGCTTGGTACCTCCCTCCAACAACATGTGCTGCAACAGCCCTTTGCAGTCAGTGCATTCTTTTTTTCCCCAAATCCTTCTCTAGAGGCTGGAGGTCTTCTGTGGCTCTTTGCTGAGGGGAGTTATGAGTTGGATGGGCTCATGTGGTTTGTGTCTACTAAGTATCATTAACCAGCATTGTCTCATCATCCTTCAACAGTTATGTCCTCTCTGAACTTCCACCTTGGAAGGGAGGCCTGACTATGTTAAGTTCCACTCTCCCAAGCCAGTTTCCTTGTTTACATCGGAGTAACAAATCTACTGAAGAGGCCAATTAATTGGATTGTGTCTGTGGCCAGTTTGATTCATTGAGCAAAATGCTTAATAAAGAATAATAGGAGATGGTGCCGGCCACAGAGATTATTTGGTTTCCAGGAAACAGCCTGTGACTGGGAAACCAATATGTTCAGTGCTGGATGCCAAATTGCCAACACAATCCTCCTGTTTTGTCCTACAGGCAGCTAGCAATCAGCCTCTGGTGAGCTAGCCGGCCTGAAAAGCTATGGGAGGAGCTGCAGTGAGCTCCTATACCTTGTCAGATTTCCAGTAATGTGTCAGAGCTGTTGACCCCTGGATGACTCAGCTACATCTCAGAAGGGAAATGCCTGGCAAGAAGATCATGCTGGAGGAAAAGTTTTTAACAGCTGGGAGAAGCAGCACTGTCACTGCAGTAGAAGAGAAAAGGAAGAAGGGGAAGAGCGATTAAGACAGCATAGTTTGGCATATTCAGAGGCTGGCTTATAAAGCTCAGCAGATGATGGTGGACTGGAGTTTTCACAAGTCAGGGCCATCAGAATTGCTAGAGAACGTGAGTACTCAGTAAGCTGAAAAGTGTTGTATCCTTGCTCATATATTTTCACAGACTCATACTGAAATTTCAGAAATCATTGTCCAGGTTCACCAATAAGCTCTGTCTACTTTGCTGCTATTCCAGGGACTGAAATGACATCAAAATGCTTTGTCTGATGAGATCTTGCATGCACTGCTCTACACAGCCAGAACAGCAGCAAAGGAGATGAAACATGCCGTACGTTCTAATCCTTTAATAATATTGCTTCTCCAGAGTGGAACAAGTTCTATCAGAGAAAAACAGCCAGCACTGTGCAGAGAATTACTGCCATTATAGACAGGCTGCTTAGGGATCCATGCAGCTTTGGAGCCTATGTTCCCATGTCTTTTTGTCCCATGGCTAGAGAATAAAAAAACCCACTAATATCTTCTTCACTGTTTCCTTGACATGGTATCTCCAGCACTTCCCTATCTCTTACACAGAAATTCTCTGTCTTCAGCTGCCTCTGTGGCCTTTTTATGTACTTGAATATTTTTCTTGTTAAACCAATTTCAGAACTGAATAAAGACTTGAACAATGACTATCCCAGTCCTAAGCAGTGGGACATAATCAGCAAAAATATAAGCTTTGCAATTACATGCATATATCCCTTTCCAACTATCTCTGTCCTATGGGACATCTCCAGCATCTTTGGGGCGCAATGTGAATTGTTGAAATTCTTCTCACAGAAAACAAAGATCCTTGCCAAAGACATCACCAGCTTCAGACAGAAAAATGCTCCAGACTCTTCTCTGATAACAAGCATCACAGCAAAACGAGCAGTAATCTTTTTGAAGAATAAGCCATGGTGGTTTAAAGATCTCTGGTAACTACTGTTTATATACAATTTCATGTCTCTCGTAAACTCCTCAGATGGGAAGTAATTCTCCTATCCTGAAGCATAAGTTTCTCAGATAAGAACGCTGATCCAGGGGTGCTTGCAAAGGCAGCAAGTTTAAGAATGCCTGTGTCTGAGCACTTGGGTGTGGATAATCCAGGAGATATCCTATGATCTGCTTTGTGTGCTTGGCATTTGTTGGAACATTTCTAAGGATTTCTAAGTACAAAACAAGCAGCACTGAACCATGATGTAGGTGTGCTTCAAGCCAGTGGCTTCCGCTCTCCCAGATGGTGCTGAGTCAGCATCTGTTTCTCTGGGAAGTTACATTATTTTAGGAACCATCAGACAATCCATATTTGACTTGTGGTGAAGACTTGATATGAGTGGAAGCTGAACCAAAGGAAAACAAAGAATGCAGAAAAGAAAAAGACATTTCCTTAATCATGGCAATTTACTGCTTCAGATTTCAGCAAGAAAGAAATATTCCAAAAAGATTTACATCTGTGTTTAATATTATAACTACTACACTCAGATTAATGGGAATAGTCATGAGATTCTACCTTTCTATCTTTCCTTTTCTCTTTTCCTTACCCTTCAGTCATACTTCATAGAGTAGCTGTCACATGAAGGATGTTTCTCCATGCGCTGTTTGCAGGCATTATTTTACGTTTGAAATTGCTGTTTTCTCTCACAGTTGGAAGGCAGAAACCATTATCACTTTGAAAGTATTTGAGCTTCCACCTTCATGTTGGAAAGATACATTGCTCAGCACAAACAGCAACAAACCAGTACCCCGGAGCCTCATGTTCTCCAGATGTTTATCCACGTGTCCCATGTTTATTGCTTATGTGAGTATACAGTGGGTGTAGTTCTCAATTACTCAGTTTCTTCTGCTCTGAGCAGATTTCCACCTGCAGAGCATTCAGCCCTGTTCATGCTTGTTCTCCACGACGATACTTTTTTATATGTATTTTAATCCACTGTTGTAGTCCCAGAAGCTTAGTTATATCTCTGTCTTCTTACAGATTGGGTAACAGAAAGCTGCATTTATACTGCAATAATTCATCATGTTCCAACTTTGCTCTTCGCAGACCAAAATTACCTGTATTATCACAATAATGTAATACAAGGCAGGGGCATTAGAAATACTCCACAGATACGAGCTGATGGTTGGGCTAGTCCAGAACTGCCTACAGCACTGGCTGGCAACCAGATGTTTTGGAAAAAGTAGTAAAAAGTGCATTATGTTCCTTTTAATGCAACACTTCTCAGCACAAGGAACTCTTGCTCCAAACCTAACTGTGGACCAGTCTATTCCCAAAATGCGTCATTTACAACCTGAAGTAGCTCACAGAAAAGCTATCCCAAGCAACGTATTTCATTATAAAAGCAGATTGTCTCTGTTTAAGGCACCTAGTGCCTTTCTGGAAGTGTTTCTGGCAAGTCTGCTTCTCTGCATGGCAACCCAAATTTAATTAGGCCTTATGTGTGGGGAATTCCTCATCAGCGTTCGATTGTGTGACTTTCAATTCCATCAGCTGCCCTCTTCTCTAAGTGTGCACGGATAAGTACATAGGATTGCCTGGCTTGCCCTTTCCTTTCAGTGTAACCATCAGGGTCTTCATCCCAGACACTGCGCTCTGTGGAAGTGATGGGGAGCCAGGCTGAGCTGGGTACTAATGGGGGAAAATGGGTGGGAGGCTGTGTTTAATACAATAACAATTTTTTCTCAAAATGCAACATCTCAGTAAATGCTGAAATTTTTAATTTCAGTGTTGTCATTTTGTCCATCGTAATGCCATGCAAATGTGCCAAATTTATCATACCAAAAGCTCCAACTTGGCAGAAGTGAAACACTTCAATAATTTTGATCAGAACTGGCATGTTTCTGTGGAATGTTTCAATCTAATCAAAAGGGCATTTTCTGTCAGCCAGCTGCTCAGTCAGGACATTTTCAACCAGCTCTAATCAGAAATTTAGCTAGCACTTTCCAAATGCACCCAGGAGACTTGGACACTGAAGGCCCAATGTGAGTTGGGATTCTTGCTCCTAAAACATTTGGTGCTAGTTTGTGTTGTCATACTTCCTCCACCTAATATTCATTAAGTACGAGATGTGGCACGAGAAGCAGAAATTAACACAGAAAGAGGAAAGGATCTGAAATATTGGCAAGGACCAGATCAGGAGGATAATGCATCGGGAGCGGAGTTCTGCTGTAACTTGGAAGCTACCAAACCGAATTAGCAAAGAACCAGCCACTCTGTCCTGAAACCATGATGCTGAGGTTAAGAAAAGCTGAAGTGTTCCATACTTCCCACCTTCCCATTCCCGTGCTCTTGCTATCTTCTTCCTTTTTCCCCCTCTGTTTTGAAAACTGTGCATTATAGTACTGCGAACTAAATGCATTTAAAAACAGGTATGTAATTGCATATAAGACCTTTGACAGCTTTAATCAGCATATGGAATTTAAATACATACTGCTACCCCCCTGTGGATTAGTAACACTTTTAAATCTGCCTTGAAATCAATATTTTGCATCAGTGACTTAAGAAAATTAGCAGTGGGCTGGGACTGAAATTGAAACCTGCAGTTACTTTCATCCACACGGCTCCAACCCTCTAGGAAGCTGCCATCTGGTAGCTTGTGATCACACACTTGTCAGGCAACAAAATCAAATGGGGGGTCTTTGGGCTCCAGGACTTCTTCAGGTCAGACATTTATTGAGATTAGGAACAGACCTTGCACTTTAATCATCACTGTGAACTATAAGTACAAAACTTCTCACTTCCATATTGGATCTGCTAAGAGTCAGTTGTGGTTTTCAATGTTGTTTCTGATACCATTTCTCCAAAGTGAAGTTTTCCCACTCAGTATGTTTCATTTATGGGAGCAACTAGAGTCACTGAAAGCAGCAGCTGAAATACATCTCCTTGATGTGACCTTTCTGTGTGACACAGACCAGAGAGCCCAGGTCCCTGAAGCATCTTAGTTTTCAGTTGACAGGATGCTACAAGAACCCCTGGTTTGCCTATGTCCTCATTTGAACTGCTACAAGTTGTGCATGGACAGCAAGTTAGCCAGATTTTACAGAGGTGCTTATATTTCAGTGAAAAGAGAATCCACCTCTTCCCTTACAGAAGTTAATCTATCTGCTTAACACTTCCATCCTTTTGTTTTTCCACCTCTCAAATTCAGTTTAAGTTTTTAAAATCCTGTATAGAATCCTTCTTTAGTTCGATATTTGCGAACTACTATTTACAAGACTTTTCAATTCACGCATTTCTACATTTTCCCATGCAAAATCTGATTTTAGATTAAGGAATTTAAAAATTGCTGTTGCTCTGTTCTCCTGCATGGTCCCCTGTCAGTGTACCTGTAACTACAGGGTGAAAACCACTGCTTCAAAGCAAAAATTCTCCCATCTTTCTCTCTTTAAATGAACAAAGGTGCTTGAAGCCTTGCTACTCCAAGACAGTGTTTCAGAGCTTCCTCTGCATCCTCCACTTTCCTATTTAATGCTGCCTCTGTGTGTCCCTGCCAGTACCCTCTCCATAAAAATGACATCCATCTGATTAGAGTGGGTGAGTGATGATGTTACCAATGGTCTGACTCCTGATCCCTGCTTCTTCATCACAGCTCCTGTGTAGGAGGACCTCATTAAACCTTCTGGCCACAGTCTCTCAATAAAATGTCCATCAGCAGAGGGACTGCATTGTGGAACCATCTCTCCCATCATTGCAAGCTACTCCTTACTCCTCTTTACTGGTGGCCAAATACAAGGGCACACTGCGTAATGCACAGTCTGGTTAACAATCCAGATTCCCCTGGGACTCTTCCTTAATCGTTCGTTATTCCATGCATACCTGTTTAATCTGTAAATTTTATCAGCAATGATTTTCATGTTTAATTCCAGATTATTGATTAAAATATCGAACAGCTCTCAGAGTGAAATCTCATCCTCAGGGATACCACTAAAATCATCTGTGTTCCCAGAATGGTCCACTCGAACAATTTCCTTTTGAGATCTATTTTTTCTTTGGTCCATTTTAAATCCATTTAACAAGTCCTATTGATTCCTAGACCATGCTTATTTTAAGGAAGGGATACTTCAGAACACAATGGAAAGCTTATTCATTTGGGAAAGCACGTTCCTTCTGGTCCTGGCAGCTTAGGGAATTGATATTGACTCTAGCCCTCACAATGTACCGTTTATTTGTGTTTTTCTGCCGTTTTTTACCACAGCTGATTGCTGTCCAAGCATTAGGAAGAATGAAAAATACTACGAATGCTTCAGACATGTTGTGCTTTACTTTCCTCCTTACTCTTCTGTGCAAAAGGACTAGCCTCCTTTAGAAGCAGTAGTTGTTAAGTACCACTAGGGGCCAGCGTTCTATACCTGGTGTCTGTAGCGGCAGACCGAGTTTCAGGACTACTCCCAAACATTACTGTGTTTTAAAAAGATGAAAGGAGGAAAAAGTGTTAGCCTACAGCTTACTTCGCTCATTCAGGCTTTCTCTGCTGACAGAATCATTAGGAGTAAAAACCTTCATATCGCTGCCAGTATGGAAGCAGGTAGGTGGTGGACCCCCTACAAACAAATGGCTGTACATGCCTTTGTGCATGCTGTCGATGCAGGCAGAGCTAGAACTTGTTATTTCTTTCTTTTCCTCCCTTCCTCCCTTCCTCCCTCCCTTCCTTCCTTCCTTCCTTCCTTCCTTCCTTCCTTCCTTCCTTCCTTCCTTCCTTCCTTCCTTCCTTCCTTCCTTCCTTCCTTCCTTCCTTCCTTCCCTCCCCCAGTGGAAAAGTTATTTTGATACATGGCTATTAAAAATGACACTTTCAAGTGTGCTGAGGGTCCAGGCAAGATGTTCAGTCAAGAATTCAATGAAACCATTCTGAAAAAATATTATTTGAGTGAGCCCTGCTTTTAAGTCTCACACATAAAGGATTGGTGTGCGTACATTTGCTGTAGTGTGCATAAGTAACTGAACTCTAGCACAGAAACAACTGTGTAACAATGAGTCTGTCCTGATTCCCACAGGGAGATCAATCCTGCATGGAAGTAAAGTAGCTTGTTGAAATCAAGGAATAAATTAATGTTGCCACCACAAACAATGGTAACAAAAAGAATTTGCTTCATTCTTTCCTCCAGAAAAACCCACTAGGTGAAAGTGCAGGGTGTGTTACTGTTCACTGTCATTACTTACCAGGCAGGATGGTCACTGCCCATCTCCCAGGTGCCACTTAACCTGTAGGCTGCTCTGGAAAATCTTAATGAGAAATGATGATGTTTCTTGAATGCTGAAGAGCAGTCCTACTCAGCCTTAGCAGAGCAGAGCAACTGTGAAGTAGTTAATGAGTCCCAGAGTGGGCACACGTAGTTCCTTGAATAAGGAATATTCTGTGCCCTAACAAAGAGGAAGATGTTGGCTATTATAAATTCACCTGCATTTAAATATTCTGCATGTGTGTAGCTGGGTAAAGATACCAGAGGAGATTGCACTCAGACTTGCTTGGCAGGTAATGCAATGGTAGTAAGTCCCTTCAAAGTGTCTACACACTCCCTCAGGGAGTGCTGGAAAGGAGTTGACGGTGATGCTCGGTTGTGCTGAAAAAGAGATGAAAAAATTAGAAGGTTCTATATGCGAAATTTATGGTTTTAGATTGGAACTCCTTTGGAACATCCAGGGCAGTTAGACGTGTGGAAAAACAAAGTTTTTATATACAGCTGTGTATGTGACATGGGGAAAAATGCTTGGTTTCATCAAGAAATCCAGAGAACTGTTTTCTGAAGACAAAGGGCTTCATAGAATCATTAAGGCTGGAAAAGAACTCTAAGATAATCTAGTCCAGCCATCAGCCCAACCCCACCACTCCCACCAGCCACATCCCTCAGTGCCACATCCACACGGTTCTTGAACACCTCCAGGAACGGTGACTCCACCACCTCCCTGGGCTGCCTGTGCCACTGCCTCACCACTCTTCCTGAGAAGAAATGTTTCCTCATATTCAACCTGAACCTCCCTTGTGCAACTCAAGGCCATTACCTCTTGTCTTAGTCCAGAATGGAAGCAGCATGAAGCTGAAAAAATGAAGTATTAGATTTGTCACTAAATTAGAAAAAAAAAGAAAATGGGGAATGCTGTGAACTACAGAGGAACAGGTAGCATGTGTAATTTAATTGGAATATGGACAACAGGAAATCAAATCAGAACACACATGTATTTCTACACATCCTTATATATTTAAAAATAATATGTATATATTCAAGTTTGCTGAAAATGCTAGATGCCCTAGAAATAATAGGAGTGACTGATGACATATTTTTAAATGAAACTACTAATATACTTGCTGTAGGAGAGTGCTGGTGGAAGAGTAGTAATTAATAGAGCACTGAAATGTCACACCAGGTGAATACTTGGCTCTTAGCAATGTGCAAGGCCTGTTTCAAGAGGAAAGGATTGACATCATTAAACAGCAGGGCGAAAGACGGTACAAGGAGCAGGAAAGCAAACTGCAAATGAGACCAGATGAGAACTGTAGGAATCCTTCTGGTTAGTTAGAATTATGAACAGACAGGTCAAAAACCTTGGAGGAAAAACTTGCTGAAGGCATATCACCAGCAGTAGGATGTCCGTCAGAGGTGGTGTAAAAGGTGTGGGTGGTCACAGAGGTCAGCATGTAAAAGATAAGGTCATAGCAGAAAACTAAATAAATTATTCACATCTGTGTTCACTTGAAAGGAACCCTCTAAGGTTCATAGTTCACTTTCTCATGGGATATGCTGGAAGATCTGTGTCTGGATGAACCTACAGATCAACTTCATAAAACAAGAACTGAAAAGTCACAGATGATCAATGACATTCATCCAAAACATCAAAAGGATCCCAAGTACAAATTTCCTAAGTCAACTACTGAGCTGTGGGAGCTATTGTTTAAAACAACCCCAGCACTGGATGAGTGGATGAGCAATTTTAAAAGAGCTGGAGTAGGAGCAGTACAGGCTGGTAATCTTGATATCTGTAATTAAGTGACACAAGATAGAAATTACAGATAGAAAATTAATGATCAGGAAGAGACATCCGATTTTGCAGAAAGAAGCTAAATTTCACTGCTTAATATAGGTTTTTCGAGAAGTCACTGAATGTGTTTGTGAGGAAGATCCAGTTTCTTTGGCAGAACTTGGTTTCCTATAAAAAAATTTAACAAGGTACTTCACTACAGGTTTTTTGAAGAAGCTTGTCTCCCATGGGCTAAAAGATATTGCATGTGTAAATAAAATGCTGAAATGCAGGAAGTAGTAAGGGAGTAAAAAGTGAGATTTTACAGTGAAGACAGGTTTCTAATGAAGTGGATCTGTACAGAGGCATATGATGCACAGCCTGTTTACAAATGACTGGGAGAAAGGGTATTTGGATAATGGTGCAACAAACAATGAGAAGCATACTAAGCCGGAATAGTAAAACAAGAGCTGAAAACAATTGCAGAAGACCATAAGGATGTGAAGAAGCATGAGAAAAGTTTACAGATGAAACTGCTGGTTTATGCAAAACAGTCCCCATATTGAAACAGCAGCGTCAGCACTGTACACAAAATATTGGATTCTCAGTTCCTTTTTTTTTTTTTTTCCACTAAGAGCATGCTTTTGCATTACTGTGCACTGATCTGCAAATGATCATTAGTTCAACAAATAGTCAAAATAAATTAATAAGCAGAGAAAGTAATAGTAAGAATCAGTTTAACTGAATGATAACAGAACTGACTATATTACTATGTTAATCTATACATACCTAAGATATCCATGACTTGAATACCAACTCCAATGCTTTCGGCACAGAAGGATTTTGTGCAGCCGGATGAGCACCATGGGAGATGATTGGGGTGTGGAGAAGCTGCAGGATAGAAGTTGATTAAACATAAATTGAACATTTCTGCTTGAGAAGAGGTTGCTGAAGTGAAATTGGCGGGAGCTCTGGCTAAAAATGGAGCGCAATGTCCAAACCCCAGGGAAACTGGGTTTATAGTGCTGTAGAAATGGGAACGGATCCCATGAGAGCTGAATACATTTGGGGTTTCTGAGCTCATGGAACTTTTTCAGTTCTTGTTTTTGAAGAAGTTTGAGCAACTTCGATATAGATGGAGAACAGTGCTAAGGACAAAGAAACAGGAGTGAAAGATTTCTAAGAACATCTCTCTGGTCATTCAGGCCTTGCATTGTTGTAGGACACTGTTTTTTTAAGACTTCTGCATCCTTCAGCAGAGTTTTGTTATACATTTTTTCTTAGTTCTAAACAAGTATTTGGACTGGAATGTAAAGGTGTGATGAACAGACTGTTCTCAAATGCATCATTGTTCAACAGCATCTGGAAATAGCCCCTTGCTGTGCTAGATGCTGTACAAATATGGAAAAATAGACAATCTCCAGTAGCCCAATATCAACTTTCCCTTCTTAAGAATACTAAACAGGCCAAAAGGAGGCCAAGACAGAATGTTTAAAGTTAACGACTAGAACACTGAACAGTGAAGGAGACCATTCACTGTATGAATATCATAGGGCTCTGGTTTTTTAAACCTAGCAAATATATGAAAAAAATATGCCAATACTGCCTACAAAAATCTTTCTCTTCTTTTTACTTGTTTTCCTTCAATTTCCTTCCCTGTTATTTAGCACTTCATCTTATTTAGATTTTTGTTATATTTGAATAGTCCTGAACAACTTACTGATCTTTTTCTATTTGCAGAAATGCAATCCTCTTCTGACATTGTCCTGTCTCTTCCACACTGCACGTTTTCCGTATCTTCCATCTCATTTCCATGATATTGCATGTATGTTTCCAGGTTCCTTGGATTATCGAATATCCTAACTGAAGTCCACTATATTCAGCAATGCCTGCAGTTCTATTGTCACTAGAATTTCCATCTTTTCACTTCCTCAGTTTTATAGTTCTTTAACCAGCTTTCTTCTTTCCTGTCACAAGAGCACTATGCTTATTATGAATCAATGCAATCTTTGAAAATAGAAATAGCATTTCCAACTTCCAATGACACTCAACATGGAAAAGCAAGGCCCTTTGTTCTTGTGGTGTGGGCAGAAGATAGAAGTGTGAAGGTCAGGATGGAATGAAGTTGTATGAGATCTAGGAAATCCTTAAAAAAACTTGAAATTGGAGAATAAAATGCCCACAGATAAGAACACCCAGTTTGATGAAAACCCAGTGCTAGCATTGAGTGGGATTAGGGGTTTTTGAGGTCAGTTTCAGTGCTGAACATTGAAACAGTTATTTGTAAGCTCTTCCCAAACAGGGTTGTCACTGTCCTTGTGAAGTCAATCTGAATTAATAACTGGTGTTAATTTTCAGAGGATAGGCCACTATAATTTTAATAATACCTTGTTTTATCTTTAGATAGCCTCGTATTTTGTTCATTCTGCAAAACGAAGGGAGGCAGTACATAGACAGGGAAGTTTAACCTTCAAGATGATCACTGTAAACTGGGGATGCTTTTCAGTGCAGACAAGTCTGATGTACTATGTAAAGAAGCAGTACTTGTCTGTACAAAGAGACATCGGGTAACTCCTGCCTCCAGAGCAGCTTTACAGAAAGTATCTAGAGGTAGAAGTAGGCTGTGCGAAAAGTCAGACATCCTTACAAGAAAGTAACTCTCACCTTCTTTCCACCAGTGAATTTTCACTCACCAGTCTTACCTGTATTTTCCCTTTTTGCAGAGGGAGGAGTCTGCACAAATGCAGCATCAGCTGTAGTATTGCACTCTTCTGAAAATGGAAAGTGATCACCAAGTTGAGACATCTTAAAGACCCAGTAAGACTGGCATCTGTCTGGTTACAAGGCCCTGTAACTGCCCTTGCTCAGGGATACTGAATGTCTTATCTGAGTAGGCCTACTGCATGTTCATGGTATCTGAGGGGCCAGGCTTACTGATAACACAGATTCTCTGAGCATCAGCATAATCAATAAGGTTCAGAATAAAAATGCCTAGAAAAATCCACACCCGGAACCTTGGACTAATATTTTCTGAATGGATTTAGACAGAAAATAGGACAGTGACAAAGAACTGGGCTGGAATTAATGCTGTTTCCCAAATGCTTTTTCTCCATTCACAAACAGACTGAAATAAAAAAGGTATCAGTGGAAATCCGGATGGATAAGAGCTATTTTCCCTGGATTCTAGCTGTTTTCATCAAGCTACATAAAACTAGCCATGCAGTATGGGTATTTTCCTCTTAGATTCAGACATCTTCTGGGCTGTGACCCCTGCAAATGCAAGCCTTCACCTTCTTCCCCTTGGAAACTAAATTCATAACTCCTTTCTTGGGACCACAGCTTGCATAATATCCCTTTTTTATCCTCACACTCTGGATTTTATAGACAACACCCCATCCAGTGCAATAGAGTAGATCTAGGAAACAGAAGTCATACAGAGGTCTCCAAAGAAGAACAGGCAAAACAAATGCGTGAGGTCATCTTGCCAATGCTCTGGAGAGAAGGTGTAGAAGAGAGACACTTTTCTTGCTGTGCCTTTCTCAGTCACTGGGTGTGTGAAGTTAGCCTCAAGGTTCCTTGTAAACTAGATACAAAGTAAGAGTTCAAGTTTCTTTGGTACCTCTGCTTCCATATGTGACTTTCAGGTGTTTTATTTTGTAATTACTACCAAAATAAATAGATCTGAATCTGTATCTTTCCAGACATACTGATGGAATGGAAAAATCATAAGAAGAAAGAGCTATATGACTGAGAAAAGTACAGCAAAATTAATTTATGAATCAAGAAAAAAAGAGACAAAGATTTATAACCAGTAACCCTCCAGTGGCTATGCTATATATTCCATATCTACCAAATGAGGAAGATTAAATTCCCTACACGTATTCTGGAAGTGCAAGTATGGCACAAAAATCCTCGGGTTGAAGCCTTTATTATCTCTCCACACAAAGCCTCTCATTTAATGTAGACACTGTAGATTAGACGAACAAGAGGCAGTTCACACATACCAGGCTCAGAAGTTTGAGAAGGAAAAACAAAACTAGAAAGCTACCCTGCCTGGATTAAGTGGAGCAAACTAACATCTAGCAACAACTTATCTGTCCCAGATACTTAGTGCCTGGTCCTCAGTTCTCCATCCTAGCTAGTGAGCACAACTGGGGCTATAGTATCCCTTCAGAAGTAGCTTGTTTCACTGCTGAGCATGTGCTAGGAACGGGGCAGGGCAGCCTCTGGCTCTTCCCAGCAGCTAGAGGAGATTTCAAGGGTGCCTCAGTTTTCCTACAGTCTTCCTTGCCATAGCCTCTGAAGATGTTGGCACAACCAGCCTAAGTGCAAAGAGCTAGCCTGCCTAGCCTCATCCCCTTTCGGCTCATTAAACATTGCCTGCAGAAATTGAGGTTTGCTGCAGAGATGCTACATACAAACTAAAATCGTGCAGTTTATTATGGACCATTTGGCAAGCTGGTAAAACAAATAGCCAACAGACACTCTACTTAATCTGGATGGCAGGTTGGCATTCTAGAACTTTAGCATCTTCATCAAGCCCTCTGATACTCTTATAAGCAAACTTGAAATCAAATTAATGCTACATGTCCATCTGGCACAAATTCTGCTGACTGTTCCAGGCAGAATCACATCACTAGAATGTTAAGTAAATCATATAACAAACCCAGATGACTTTAAGTCAGACCAAAGCAGTCGCCTCTATTTGACTGCTGCAGATGGGTAAACCTTTGCTACCAGGAAGAATTATGGCTCTCATATAGGATTTTATACAACTTAAGGTAGGATGCAGAAGACAGCTAGTCCTATAGAAAAACAGAGACACTCTTGCCTAACCTAGCCCTTCCAAACCAGCCTTGGTAACTTACACATGAAGACTTGGTAAGTGTGGGGCCTCTCCTTTTCTCACTGGACCATATTCTCCTGACACTACCAACAGACATTTTCTCCCACTCAAGCTGCCAGGAATTGCTGCCTTTCAAAGGAATCCTTAAGTAACTTACGGGGCACACAAGATCTTGGCTTTAAATAGCATTTACCCCCTGCTATTTGTATTTAGGGACATGCATAAACATCTTTGTTTGTACAGGACCCAGAACAGTGGATATGTCCACAGCAGAAAAACTAGCACCGTAGGTCAAGATGTACTTGTCCAAATGCAGGTGGCCACTTGAGGTGACATTCCAAGCAACTCTTGTAAAAGCTGGTTGTGCCAAGCCACAAAGGCACTTCAGATAGCAGGCCTCAAAGCAAAATTTTGGGCAAAGTGCCTGATCCCAGGTTCATGTCATTATAGAATGTAGAATCCTGAACACTCTCAACCAATTAGGAAGGGGGAAGCATGAGATTCACTGAAGAAAGTTTGACTGGGGAATTCCATCAGCAAAGAGAAGTTTCCCTCACTGTTCCCCTGCAGTCACCTCCTGAGCAACACATACTTGCCTTACATTACAGCTGGACAGGACAAGGTCTTTGACTACTGTCTGTTCTAGCAGTGTTTGAATCCTCATTTTGAGCTTTAGCTTGGCCATGCTGACTGCATGAGCAGTCCTGAGCTCGGCGTGGAAGTCTCAGTGATGTTCTGCTCCCCTCTTGAACTGGCTACTGTCTTTGAGCTGCTCATTGCTCCCAGATTAACATGGCCAAGCTGCAGGTCTGTGAGGGAAGGGCCTGTCTGCAGCTCTGCTGCTGCTGTTCATAACTCACCTCACTGGCAGTGTTAGTGGGGCTGGCAACCAGAGTGCTTATTCCTGCTATGGCAGCAGGGGAAACAAGCATCACGGAAGGCCTTCATCAATCCTTGAGTTGTTGCAGATAACTGACAATAATTCATCTGTCAGGACCCATGAAATACACTTTGAAGTTACCACAGGGAAGGTTGCTTGTCAGTTAAATTGATGAAAGTGTTTTCACAGAGGGGGATTGTACAAAGTCCATTCTACTTAAATTGCAGCATATAGAAAAAAGAGAAGTGCTGGAACTCACGCACAGAGCAAGGTGTTTCTTTCATTTTTCCACACACACAAGTAATTGTGCTGGCTGTGTCTTGTGTCTGTGGAGTCAGGGATGAATCCAACCGCATTCATGCAAGGGTAACTGAGTTCCACAAAAGCTGAAATTAGCAATTAGTCTTCAAGTACTTGTAATTTGGAATCCAACTGACACATTTTCACAATAATGACTGTTTCACATAATGGTTATTTTGGAAAGGACTGTAAAGATCATTGAGTTCCAACCCCAATCTGAGGGCAGGGCTGTGTCCATGAAAGATATTGTAAAATGAGTCTTCCAAACATTCTGATGGAAGTTGCAGTGTAGCATTATTTGTCTTTCTTCTACTGAAAACTCAAGGTTTTGCTCTTGCAGATCCCAGGCTGGGCTGGGGAAACTCCTGAGAAGTGGTGGAACTTCAGATCGCCACTGTACAGAGTGTGATGAGACAGCATGACAGCTGGATGGTCAGAGACAGCAAAACATCATATACAACTGTATCAACTGGGGTCTAATATCAGATTTGACAGAGAGAAAGGCCTTAATTTCATTTAACTCAGTTCAAATAGAGATCTAGATGACATTGTTATTCTTACGTAACACAATGCTAATAATCAGCAGAAAAAGTTGTTCTGCCTTTAAAATTTGTATCTTTATAATTTTATCACTCAAGTTCTCATGAGGAAAATATGCATGGGTTGTGATATTGGAAGGACTTTATTATTCCTCTCTAGGAATAAATAAATTGACACCTTCACTGCCTGTCCAAGAAAGCTGTGAAAACTTTTGCCTTGGGACCCTGAAGGCAATGGGAACAGTTACATATCTGCACTTGTTCAATCAGAGCAATGATGAACTACAGAAAAGTGTAACTTGTATATATTTTATTGTCATTTTGAAACAGCACATTAAGAGAAGTGGACTTTTCATTTATTCTCAGAAATTTTATCAAATTAGTAGAAACAATAACAAACACTCTTCAAAGCACTTGTACACACTGAGCAGCATGGATATTGTTCTCCACCTTGTCCTTTCCACTGTTTCTCCCCTCAAGGGCTGGCTGAACAGCACACATAGGTTAATATGGGAACTTACAGGTCCAATTAACTCAAGTCACAGTGACTCTTCTACCCAAGTGTCAATTTCCACAAAATTTGAGGAAATTTTGTCCTCTGAGATACTTGCCAGTGCCTTCAACTACTCCTATAGAACAGAGTGACCAACCTCAAGCACACAGCATAGTTATTTAGCAAAAATATGTAAACCAAAAAGGGTTTATATTGAAATTTTTTTCTGAACAAGCAAAAGTAAACTCTGGTACCCCCAAGGAGCTCCTTTCCAAATTGTAGCCAAAACTGTAAGAACAGATTGAAAATGCAGAAATTTCTGACTAAGGGTTTCTATTTTTACTCTCACCCACGCTACTTTATGGCTGGAACAAATCAATTTTCCAAACCATTCTACAAATAACCTTTTCTGTCTGCTGTCATCTTCTTTTGCCCTTCAAGCTATAGAACTAGCAAGAAGTTGTCAGAACACCCAGGGGCAAGAATGCATTATTTCTTAGTATTTGATTATTGTGAAGGTAAGCTGAATAGAAAAAGCTCTGCTTCAGGTGACATTTGTCATTTATCATTGTCAGCTTATTAGAGGTGCACAGCACTGGAGAGAAGAGGGTCACCTGGTTCCTGACAAGAACAGACTTCTGAATGAGGTATAACCCAGAGAAAATGTCATTGTTCGTGAGTGATGCCTCCCTCATCACATCTTTTCCAGCATGTTAGGAAAGCTGATACTGGACTGACAGGCTGCTATACAAGAAAACTACTGACAATTATAGAAAATGGTAGTTCCATTCAATCAGCAAGGCTCACATCAAACCTCTTTTTATTTTGCAGATGGATCTATTCCACACAGCAATACAGCATGCATGTCCTTAGAGCAGGGCAGAGAAGTGTACCTGCTGAAGACACTGAATTACTGTTAATTGCCTTCCCCACTTCCCTTTTCTCCCAGAGAAAATCATAGGCATGTGTGTATCTATGTGTACAGCTCTTAATAATATCTCACCTGGGGGCTGAAATCAACATCTGAAAAGAGCATGTATACTACCATTCATGATAGCAAATGTCAAACTACACAGTATTCCTTTTCTAAAATCCTCTAGAGTGGAAATGCCATTTTAAAAAATTTATTATTATTATCATTATTTTAAGAGAGATGGTAAACACTCCTTAATTTCAGGGCTGTCATTTGGAGAGATGAACAATAGGTAAGAAATGAGAGGAAAACTCCCCTTTCATATTCCCCAGAAGGCACACTGTTCTGCACAGCTCAAGGAATGCTGCCAGTTAGTTTATGTTGTAGACTTGACCTATTATTGTGGAACAGTTTGGGTGCGTTGAGTCTCTTTGCTTTATAAAAATAAATCATCCCACAGCTCAATGCAGGTGATCACTGTAAGTTCAGACTGGAGGGCCATGAAAGGAAGACAGGCCACGGGGAAGGCAATAACTTGTGTCCTTTAATGGAGATGCAGCTAGACAGTATATATCACTGTCCCAATACGTGTTCCACACTTGGTGGTCTGACTTGTTTCTCGAGGGCGTTGACAAGTCAGAGGTATGCTGATAGAAAATCTCCATTAAATGCAGTGTCTGAATGGTATGCTGAAACAGTAACTAATGGAGACAGTCACCTGCCTGACAAACTGTTCAAATGCCAAAGTTATGAAAGATTTTCTAAACCCTTTCAGTTCCCTTCCTGCCCTATTGCAAATGAATCAACAAAAGAGGGGCCATCATCTTCTGGCATAGGATGCGAAGAAGATGACGCGGTGGTAAAATATAAAAGCAACTGCATCTGGAATAGTGGAAGCCTTTTCTGGTTTTCCCTTTGTTTCTACCAGCATGTTTCTACCATCTTCCAGTTTGCAAGAGCACTACAGAAAGGTTACCCATGATTGTTTCCACAGAGTGTGTAACACCGGAGACCAGTAAGACCAACAGGTCTGTGGATCCTGGTTCTGTTCCAAAGACATCTGAGGTATGTGGAAACACTCATTCCCACTTCCCTCATCAGGGCCAGGCCTCTGTCACACTTTACTGTCCAGAGGGCTATAGGACACTAGATATGAAGCATGGTTTCCTCTGGCTGCTGAAACAGAAACACAGCTTCTCTGCAGCTCCTGGTGCCAGTCCTCTGAAGCATGTCCGGCAACAAGTGAGCTCATGCACTTGAAAATCAAGATGAAATACCTCATCAATTTGAAATCCATTCTTCTGGGGTGCTTGTCTGGATTTTTTTTTAAACTTTGTTTTTTTAAATCATTGACCTCAGACAAACCAGTGGATAAATCATATTTTTTCCTATGTCAACTGTTTGTTATCAGAGGAAATGTCCTCAGAGTTAGGTCTTGCTGTTTATTGTGCTTTATCTGTGCGGCAAATTCCATTAAGTGAAATTTAATGTCAAAGCTCTAAGATCTGCATTCCTGGGGAATGACTGTTTTCGGGCATTGTCTTTGAATCAGGAGCAAACACAAGCTGATAAAACACTTGTTGGATTATTTAGTCATGCCATCTTTTGCTGGATAACTAACATACACATACAAATCACTAGAGGCAAAAATATTTCCTAAGTGGAACACTGATGATTCCTGAAAGATACAGCAATGGTCTTAGGCAAGTAAGCAACACTAGAAGTAATTAAGCTGTTCCTGCCATACATAACAGGCTGAGCAAGATCTCCCTCTGCTCCCTCCAAGTGACAATTCTTGTACACATCTGGTGATGTTGTGCAGCAACGCACATGGGGAAAGAAAACATCACCATAATCCATTTTCACAAAAACATACGTGGGGTTGATTCTCCATTGCTTTAAACTGTATGATTTAGTAGTGGATAGAGGAAACCCTAGTATCTTCCTCTGATCTGCTTCTTTAGAAAAAAAGGGCAGAACAAGCTGGGCAGAAGAGTTTCTTGGCCCTCTCAGGGTTCAAGGCACCAGATCTGATAGCACTGTCAAACATCACAAGAAGATGGCATTTCATTAGGGAGGCACTCTGCTGCTTGGCCCTCTCAACCACTCACAGCTTGCTGTACTTCTTCAACTGGAAGCTCATCAAGGGCCCCTCACTGACAATAGGTGAAGGGTGAAGTCTTTCTCCCTTCTTCTACCTCCAGCATTCTGTTATTTTCAGCATATAGGAGAACTCATAGACTTCAAAACTATTCAAAACTGGAGTCTGACAGGACCTACCTACAGCACTGCTGAGATTTTTGTTGAATGTCCTATAGTTTAAGTTTGATGTGCTCTTGTAAGTCAGTGTCTGACATGCTAGGTTGCAGAATGCATTGTATGTGCTTGCGTGGGACATTTGAACAGAAAGTGAAGTCTGAATAATTCCCAAATAGCAAAAACTGCTGGAATTTTCAGTTCCATGTGTTTGACTGGTGTGGTGTTTGAGACAGCTAAGCGAACTTTGGGTGGACTCTATGTGCAGTGCTAATAATTGTGCAAACTCAAAAACAGTGCAATAGCCACAATGATCCCAGCCCTAATGGTGTTCAGATTACCTGACTGATATCTGGATTACTTAGAACCAGTTTTCACAGAATCACAGAATGGCCAGGGTTGGAAGGGACCTCAAAGATCACCAATCTCCAACCCTTATGCCACATCTAGTACTAGACCAGGCTGCTCAGGGCCCCATCCAGTCTAGTCTTGAACACCTGCAGGAATGGGGCATCCACAACCTCTCTGGGCAGCCTGTTCCAGTACCTCACTACTCTCATAGTAAAGAACTTCCCCCTGACATCCAACATAAATCTTCCCTCCCTCAACTTAAAACCATTTCCCCTCGTCTTGCCGTTATCTACCCTTTCAAAGAGTTGATTCCCCTCCTGTTTGTAGGCTCCCTTTAGGTATTGAAAGGCTGCAGTGAGTTTTGGCTGGTTCTAATGGCTGTCGGTTCACTTGAGTTATCTATCTGCTACTCAGTTAACTAAAACTTGTGCACAAGAACAGCAGAAAGAGTTCCCCCAGAGAGGGGAAAGCCCGGTGAGAATCCACCCTAAACTTCTCAGTTCAAGATCAGTCCAGGCTCAGCTGTCCTTACTTGGGTACACAAGGAGACAGGGCAAACAGCCCTTTGCTTTGTTTTACAAAGGACTGTACATACACAGACTGCCTACCCAAAGCTGCTCACGCTGAACCTGATTTATTCAAGTAAAGACATAAAACGGATGGGTTGCAACCATGTTTTATACTGCAACAGCCATTAATTGACTATTCTTGCATGAAGATCCCATTTTTTGCTGAACAATGGCTTCAAGTGTTACCATCTGGCTGAGCACATCTCTGCAGAGTGGAACCAATATTCAGCTCACAAAACACGTGCCTCTGGTTCTTTTCTGTCTAGGCACAGAGGCTTATTGAAGCAATGAAGCAATGAGAAAAGAGAACAATCTGACATCTGCCTAAGCCTGGCACAAGAGAGATTTAGAGAAATATAGCAGAGGAGGAAGTGGTCTCTCTCTAAGGATCTCCAGCATAAACACTTCTCCTAAGCAAGGTGGTCCTGCCCAGCACAGAGCAGCCATGACCACTGGTAGAGACTAGGATATGGGTGATATCTGCTGAGATCCTGCCCATGATGTGCCTGGAGTAGGTATAGAGCAGGAACTGCAGCCTCCATCTCTCAAAGGGAAAATCAGCTCTTCATTCACTGGCTTATTGACTACCTCACTGCACAGCTCTGGCACCCTTCCCTGCTGGAGCTGCTTGCTGTTTGCCTCTGAAATGCCAAAAGCCTTTGTATGTAGGCCTTGCAAGCAGGACTTTGCAGCCTGACTTTGCTAACTACTGGGTACTTTTTCACCCAAGCTGATGCAGCTGTGTTTTCCCCAATTGCCTCTTTGGGTGTTTTTATGTTGTGGTGCTGCTATTCCTATGGCTTTGCATCTGCAGATATAGTCATTGCTGCCATGATGCATGCTCATATGGATGTGAGAATTTTACCTACTTTCCTCCCTTTTCCTAGGCTCTGGTAATGACAATGGTTGTGTTTGGGATCCCAGTTACATGCATGCACAGATCTCATAAGCCAGATGGTGTGCTGCCTCTGAGCAAAATGTGTGTTAGTGTGTACAACATACCATCAACAGGGGCGAATGGGAGGGAGCCTGTGGGACTAATGACTGACTGATTGCTACAGGAAAGTACTATGGGAATACAGGAGATGAAACTAAGTCAAGGACACCTGCCTGGGAACCTCCATTGCTTCTTTCCACATTTATTCCAGAGAGTCCTTTACTTTTCCTTCTCTCTCTGATTTTGTTTTTATTTTCTCCCAAAAGTAACTTCACAGAATCACAGAATCACAGAATGGCCAGGGTTGGAAGGGACCTCAAGGATCATGAATCTCCAACCCCCTGCCTTTTCAGGGCCACCAACCTCCCCATTTAACACCAGACCAGGCTGCTCAGGGCCCCATCCAACCTGGCCTTGAACACGTGCAGGAATGGGGCATCCACAGCCTCTCTGGGCAGCCTGATCCAGCACCTCACTACTCTCTCTGTAAAGAATTTCCCCCTGACATCCAACATAAATTTTCCCTCCCTCAACTTAAATGCTTTGCTCCTTGTCCTGCAGTTATTAAAGAGTTGATTCCCCTCCTGTTTGTAGGCTCCCTTTAGATACTGAAAGGCTGCAGTGAGGTCGCCCTGCAGCCTTCTTTTCTCTAGGCTGAATAAGCCCAGCTCCCTCAGCCTGTCTTTGTAGGGAGATGCTTCAGTCCCCTGATCATGTTTGTGGCCCTCCTCTGGACCCTCTCCAACAGCTCCCTGTCCTTCCTGTACTGGGGGCTCCAGACCTGAACAAAGTACTCCAGATGAGGCCTCACAAGAGCAGAGTAGATGGAGACAATCACCTCCCTGTCCCCGTTGACCACCCCTCTTCTGATGGAGCCCAGGATACCATTTGCCTTCCAAGCTGCCAGGGCACATTGCTGGTTCATGTTCAGTTTTTCATCAGTCAAGACCACCAGGCCCTTCTCTGCAGGGCTGCTCTCAATGACCTCTCCTTCCAGTCTGTATGGATGCCTGGGATTCCTTCAGCCCAGGTGCAAAACCTTGCACTTTGCTGTGTTGAACCCCATTAGGTTCACCCAGGCCCACCTTTCAGTTCTGTTGAGGTCCCTCTGAATGGCATCCCTTCCTTCCACCGTGTCAACCACACCACTCAGCTTGGTGTCGTCAGCAAACTTGCTGAGGGTGCACTCGATTCTATCATCAATGTCACTAATAAAGATGCTAAAGAGCACTGGTCCCAAGACAGATCCCTGGGGGACACCACTCATTACCAGCCTCCACCTGGACATAGAGCCATTGATGACCACCCTCTGTCTGCAGCCTTTCAACCAGTTTCTTATCCATTGAGTGCCCCACCCATCAAATCCGCATTCCTCCAATTTGGAGATAAGGTTGTGGTGGGGGACCATGACAAAGGCCTTGCTCAAGTCCACGTAAATGACATCAGTACTTCCAGTATGGTCAGTGAGTACCATCAAATACAAACCCTGCTAATTAAACTTTGCACATCTCCCTCAATGTGCTTTGTGCAACATGCTTCATCTGTATGTATAACTAAGCCAGAGAAATAATGGCCCTTGTGCAAGGCCTTTTCGAGGAGCCCCTGTGCCCATTGATGGCAGTGGGCATGGAGTCAGTTTCAGCTCCAGAGCCCTGAAGTGCCTGCAGGAAGCAGGCTCAGACTGGAGACCTCACTGAGGGTTCCTGGAGCTCCTGCTTTGCTAAATGCCCGGTGCAGTAACACAGATCAGCTCTGGTTGCGTTTCAACCAGGACAATTAATTTTGTCAGCAAATTATTGATCAGTTTGACAAAAATAGTTACATACAAAGAGTGACCTAAAAGTTGCTGCACGGGGATGTCTGTTGCTTTCAGTGGGACGTTTGGATTCGTGAGTGTTCAAATGGAAAGAGGGAGAGCTGTGGGGCAGCAGCTATTTCGCCTGATTGAAGGAATACAACTGTTTTGCCAAGCTCTGTTGTGTTACTACAACTATGAATTCAGTTGTTCATATTTTGTCAGAGGCAATTTTCATGGATTAGGCATTTGGTTTCCACTCTGTCATAAAGCCATGTTCTGGCTCCAGAGCACTCCATCCCCCTGCTAACCCATTGGCTTGCTGAGCATCCCAGGGAAAGGTACAAGAAGAGACATCATTTTGGAAAGAAAAAGCAGCTCATTCCATGGTGGGTAGGGACCATTTGACGCTTCATAGATGTTGGATAAACATAGCAAACTGATGAAGTCAGCTCTGTGGTAATGAGACATAAAGGACTGCATCTGCTATGACTGCTTGGGGCCAGCTTCTGACACTCCTCTGACTGTCTCACCTCTGCATGCAGTGGCCCGGGAGAAGGCACTGGCATTATTTGCATGAAGAGTTATTCTCATGAGCAGGGAGTGCAGCAATCTGGGTCCAGCTGCTATTAAAATGCTAATGCTCAGGGAATCCCAGGAGTCAGCATTGTCTGAAGGATTAGTACAGTAATTAACAGGCTTTCTAAACACCTCTTGAGTTTCCAGAAGGATGGCTTTAATGATCTCACCTCTGAGGTCCGGGTTTCCTGGCTAGAATACAGACATAAGGTTATGTGAACTTGATGCCATTTAACAAGGGAGTATAATAAATTTCACAAACAGGAGTTTTCCCCATCACAGCATCACAGCACAGGATATGTCCCATCTGTACTTTATTACTGAGGCCAACCTGGATTTCTAAGGACTCACAAAGGCACAGACTTCTCACGTTTAGCAATTAGCACTGCAGGCACCAGCACTGAGAGGTGCAGCTGGATTTGAAGATGTCTCAGGGTTCAGTGCAACATGCACAGGAATGGCTTTTCCTGTATGCACAGGTCTTGCCTTTTTACTCCGAAGTGCCCCTCTTCTTGATCCTGGATATTCTGAGACACACTCTGGGGGCCTTTTACACTGCAGGCTGCCCACACAACAGTGTGGCCTCAAGGTCACCTCAGGGTTATCACTGAATTCCTACAGCTCCTTTGATGTGCTGATGAGTGCCATCTAAAGCAAGGCCTGGGACCAGGGAATGAAATAATAAAATGTCTTAGGTTGGAAGTGACTTTAAAGATCATCCAATTCCAACCCCCATCATCCCTGGTCCTGTCTTTGAGCACCCATTGGCAGCTCACTGTGGCAGACAGCATGGGGGTTGTCATCACCCAGTGACATCAGCAGCTGCTGAACCCACAGCCAACAGTCACCTTTCAGGCAGAAACTCACAAAATTGCAGCTTTGACAGCACTTGGTTTTATAGTCTCAGGGCAGAGATGCAGTTCTAGTGCTAAGTCTCCCATACTGCACTGCAGCAAGCAGCAAGAACATGGTGCTCATGGGGAGAAAGCTTGTGGGGCTTTCTGGTTGTTCACGAGGGGGTTCAGGAATGCTCCCAGCCCATGGGTGATTTCCACATCATCCAGTCCCATCCTGCCCCTGGCCCCCTTCTCACTTTGCCTTCCCTTTCTTCCCAGCTCCTCTCAGCTCCCCAGATTTATGCTACTCTTTTCCAGCCTCTCCTGGGCTTCTCACCCAAAGACTGGTAGACAACCTTCCTCTCCAGATTGTCCTGCCCTACTCCCTGCACCTAGGTGGCTCTGGGACAGAGTGCAAGAGACCAAAGGGGGAGGCATGGATGCTGCCAGCTCCTCCGGGTGCTACCCTTCTGTCCAACTGCGGCAGGTTGCCAGGAGGACAGCTGGTGTGCTCAGCCACACAAAGCAGCCTGAGGTACTTAGCACAGAGTCTGTCATCCTGAGCCTGAGGGTGAAGGGGAGGGAATACCTCTCCCTGCTATGTGCCACTTAGGAAGAAACATGGTTTGTTATGATGCCAGAGCATCATGCATGTTATTGCTTAATTTGCCTTGCAGGCCTGTTGTGTGGCTTACATCATAGCATTTCCAGCTCAGACCCATATGTTATCGGCTGCTAAAAGGACTAATCTGAAAAATATCTGACTCCCTGTGTAACTCTCTGAGCTGCTGAAATAGTTTAAACAGATACTCTGTGGTTCTGTTAACACTCTCTTAGACACCCATAACAATGCTAATCACACTAGTAGATTAATGCTTTCATACTTCTGAAACCAAAGTCCATTCCTAGCTTTAGTAGATCTCATCCTGAAAGAAGAAATTCAGCTAAGTTAAGGATGGATTTGTTGAAGAATAAGGAGATACAAAAATTTCCTTTTCAGCTCTGGATGAGATTTGTCTCCCTTGCATACCTGATCACCTATTTTGACACTTTGGGCAGCACAGAAGAGCCAAAATTTGATTAATGCCTTGCATGCAAGCACAGGCCCAGTTCTTTGTATGCGGGTAGTCACAGCTAATCCCAAAGGCAGGCGTTGGTGTCCCAGTCTGATTGCACACAATGAGCTTGATTTAGAAGTATGTAGAACAACTTTCCTATTCTTTGCCCTTCTGTTAAATTTTGTAAACATCACAATTCACTTTTTCATCTTTTATTCGTGTGTTTGTGTCCTCTGTGGCACCAGTCAGCATCTTTTAATTTCTCTGCTCTAAAATCTCCTTCCCAGAACCCCACTTGGATGTTATCATCAGACTTGCCATCTGTATTTGTCTCTCAGGCACCAATGCAAGGAGTAACTGTGGGTGACTTCAAGAATAGTTTGCATTCAGCCCTCCAAGGTTATAATTAAGCCCTCTACTAGCGTTCCTGCTTAAAGAGATGGCAGCCAGGGAACCAGATGATGTGGTATGTCATCACTGAAATGGTGACCCAGCCCTGGAAGGGAGGAGAAGTGTTTCTGGTCACAGTTACTCTGCCTTGAATACACCTAATAAGGAACTATTCCCATTCCCATCCATGTTTTGCTTGATCCTAAAGTACAGCAGAGAGAGAGAATACACTGACAGAAGTAAAACAGTGCAGTGCATGTCGCTGGATAAAGCAAATTCATCCTTCTTCATACCAAGTACAAGAAGAATGTCCAATAAGTAATTGTATATTTGAAGAAGATAACTCAACTCAACCTTTCCAGCTATGATATGGGAGAGACGCCTTGGCTTAAGCAGAGCCTGTGTCTTTAAACAATTTTTCTTGGCCACTACAGAACATCCTGAGAAGGCTAACATGACTAAAAAGAACAGAAGCTTCTTCCACCATCTCTGTCTCCTTTTAACATGCCCCTTTTTAATGAGATCCTGCAACAAGCAGACATTTGATAACAGCCTAAGTATAATTGGGTGGAGTATTGAATTATTTGTTCAGCTCATTTTTCAATATTTATGCTGCCTGAAGTTATGCAGTCAGGACCATGTCCTGTGAAAATTTCATGCAAAAAAGCTGTGTCTAGAAACTAGCAAAACACTGGAGATGATGTAGCTTTATTCCCAGACCCTCTTAGTTCCAAAATGAATTATCCGGCAGCATTCAAAGCTGGCATCATCCCTGCATAAGACAAGATCAAGGCACTACAATGATTTATGGCCACTATGACTACTCCCTGGTTGTCCTTTTATTTTGGCTATACCTTCTGGAAAGCCTTTCTTTATTAATTTCTTCAACTTTCAGTGCTCTTAATCTGAAGGTGACTTAGCCTGCCCCTACCAGGGTTTTTTTTTAATGTGTAAATAGCACTGGATAAGATGAATCAGCATTAAATCAAGACCAGAAATCGGATCAAATTTCTGGCACGCTTTCATTGCCTACAGCAACACATTCTATGCATCCAGAAAGTGATTTTCTGAGGGACCGCACTTCAATGCACAAGTCAACTTAAGCAAAATCAATTAACTTTCTTGACTTTTATCTTGCTCAGAGTATTTTCCACTCCCACAAGTGTCTTTTCATTTCCAAGTGCATAGGAAACCAGAGCACAACTTAGTATCGTCAGCTAAAAGAGAAGCCAAACAACATATTTCAACATGATTTACCCTCTTATATTTTCTTTTTCTAAGTTCAGTTTAGAATAACATACTGTTAGAGTTGTAGGTATGTCTTTAAGGAAATGTTTTAGGTAATAAAATTGTAGCAGTTAGTAAACAAGGTATTTTCAATTCTATTTAATGCAGCGTAACAAGGTAGGAAAGCACAGAGTGTGTAAAAACTGTAGGGTACCCTCCCACAAATCGTGACCTTGGTGTGTGCCATGTTATTAACAGAGCACAGATTCATGGGTTCTTATACATCTAAGGGTGCTGAGGGAACTAGCAGATGAAGCTGATCAGCCATTATGTTTGAAAAGTTATGGCAGTGTGATGAAGGTATTAATGACTGAAAATAGACTCCGTTTTTAAAAAGGGAAGAAAGGAAGGTCCAGAGAGCAAAGCAGACCTCAGTCTCATGTCTGTGCCGAGAAAGATCATGGAGAATATCTTCCTGGACACTATGCTAAGACACATGGAAAACAAAGAGGTGAGTGTTGACTGCTAACATGGCTTCCACTAAAGGCAAATTATGCCTGACAAATTTGGTGACCTTCTATGACAGGGTTACAGCCTTGGTAAATAAGTAAAAAGCAACTGATATAATCTACACTGACTCGTGCAAAGCATTAGATCATGTCCTGCATGATATCCTGTCCTCTTATATGAAGAGGCATGTGTATGACAGATGGACCACTGAGTGGGTAGTGCTAGCTGGCTGCACTCAAAGAGTTGTAGTCAATGATTCAATGTCCAGGTGGAGCCCAGCATTGAGCAAGGTCCCTCAGACATCCCTAGCAGAACCAGTATTACTTAGCATCTTAAAAATCCCATTGAAACTGAGATCAAGTGCGCCTTTAGCAAATCTGCTGACGATACTGAGCTGAGTGTTGAGGCCAACATGCTGGAGGAAAAGGGTGCCATCCAGAAGGACCTGGATAGTCCCGAGACATGGGCCAAGACCAACTCCAAGGTCTTGCACCTTGTTTGGCACTAATCCCAGTGTCAGTACAGATGGGGTGATGAATGGATTGAGAGCAGCCTTCCAGAGAAGGACTAAGAAACTGACAGATGAAAAGTCGGACAGAAGTCCACAGTGTGTGATGTGGCCCAGAAAGCCAATGCTTCCTGGGCTACATCAAAAGAAGTGTAGCTAGGAGGTTGAAGGAGGTGATTCACTTCTACTCCTCTCTGATCAGATTTCACCTGGAATACTGCATTTAGGCTTGGGGACCACAACACTAAAAATATATAGGCCTGTTAGTGCAAGTCCAGAGGAGGGTCATGAAGATGAGTGGAGGACTGAAGCGCCTCTCTTACAAACACAGGCTGAGAGCTGCTGTTATTTAGCCTAGAAAAAAGAAGACTCCAAGCAGACTCTACAGCAGTACATAAAGAGGGCATACAAGAAAGCTGGAAAGAGACTCTTCATCAGGGAGTGTGGCAATAGGGGTAACAGTTTTAAACTAGAAGAAGCAATGTTTAGATTAGAAATTAGGAATAAATTCTTCACTAATAGAAGCCTGGGAGCCCCTCACACTGCTGCCCACAGAAGCTGTGGTGCCCCATCCCTGGAGGTGCTCAAGGCCAGGTTGGATGAGGCCCTGGCAGCCTCAGATGGTGGAGGGCAGCCCTGCCCATGGCAGGGGTGGGCTTTAAGGAACAAGGTAGATCATTGAAGAAACTGAGTGCCTTGGTCCATCTTCAGCATTTACAGTGCCTGTCTGTAAAACACACAGGTCTGGTTAAGGTATGTGCACCTTTTCTTATGGCTATCATACAAGGTCTTTTCTGGCAGTACAAATCACTTTGCTTTCCAAATAGTAATAGCTGTACTGTGAGAATAGTTCAGAACAGCATAACTGAGCCTCTGGGCTGAGATATTACTGTTCTCTGTGCTGTGGTGACTGAAGCAGCAATGTAAATGGCAATGTCAAACCGCAGTCAGGAACCTTACTAATAGTGGCAACCCTTGCAAGATCTCACACAGCACATCTTAGGAAAACCCAGACCTCACAGTAAATGCTAAGTGATCTGCCAGCCACCTTTCTACATAAATAAATTCCTCAGTATGCTGAAAGTGAAAAGCTGTGTCAGCTGGATAATGCGTGGCAAGACCGGAACAATGTTGTTACAGGAAGCTGCTTTCTCTGTAACCACCCAGAAGTTAATCAGTGATCTTGGAGAAGAATTAAATGGGCAGAAGACCAACATGCAGATCTTTGGCCCGATCTGAGTGTGAGAAACGGAGTTTTGTTTTCTAATAGTTCTTGTTCTTGTTCTCTGAGATCAGGGTAGAATTAGACACATGGTAACCAGGACAAATATACTGAGGAGTAGGCTCAGAACTAATGTGTTGTTTTTGAAGATACACGTATTTCTACTCAGAAGTGTGGAAAAGTCAGAGCACCAAGGACACAAGTATTTTCTAATAAGCATAATCCAGACACCACCCAGGTCAGTTAATTGGCACAGGGCCTATGCCTTGTTAGAGGACCACCATATAAATATGCCCTATGCAGTGAGTTAAGTCACTCTTCCTCAGTCCTCAGGGTAAAAGATGAAAAGCTTCAATTTCTGAAAGCTTAACACCAGTAATTGCAGAAACCTATTGTCATTTTTTTTTTTTTTCCTGCCATGGAGGATCTCAGCCTTCCAGGAAACCATCAGATCTCTCTCCACCTCCTGGCACTGCAGCAAAGCAGACTGCAGCAGAATCTCTCCCTGTCTGAACGGAACTGCTCATATCGTGTCTATTTTCCTCTAGTGCAGATCATGCTGGCATAGTTTCTCGTAGGGTTTTCCTGGTCATTGCACAACTATTTGCAGTAAGTACTATCTGCTTCTTTAAAAGCCATCTGTGACTTTGGGGAGCCACATAATCCAGTATTCCAGTCATACTTTTTCTTCCTCTTAGTACAATCTCTTGGTGGCTAAGCAAGGTGGCTATTCCTGTTAACTTAGGAGATCCTGTTAACTCGGGAAACACAAGAAATGTAACTGCAGTGCACAGCCTTTCAAGAACAAGCCTTCTGTAAACTACTCATTCTCTTGCTTTTGGCTTTTGTTACCTACACAAATGCCATCACTTGGATCATTCCTCCACAGTTCCTGTTAAAATATGGAGAAGAATGGGGGAAATATATATACTGGCAACTCTAGAAGGTCTCTGGATGTGCTTATGTAGACAGATGATCTAGACCCCTCTAAGGAGACCAAGGAGAAAGGAGCAAGATATCCTTCCTAGAAAAAAATTCAGTCCTGGAGTAGTGTCAAACACCTCTAACTTATGGAAAATGTTGGAAAATAGGACACAAGAGGTTCCGTGTTTTTCTTAATGAGGTCCCATGGCTCAAGCTCCAGTTGGGCATAGCTAGAGCCAGCTATGTCTTCCCAGGGGAAGTGAAAGAAGAAACACCAAAAAACCAAAATAAGTGTCCAACGTTGTGATAGGACTTCTGGGTAGAGACAGTAGCTTCAGTGACACATAAGAAACCTGTTCTTGATTCATTCTTTGTAGTGTCTTGCACAAGAAAGCAAGGAGTCTGTCTAGGTATCCCCATACTGAAAAACACAGTACAATATGGGAGCATCATAAATATGCTCTTTTCTTCACATCTTCAAAGTTGGTCATAGGATATATTGCGTGCATCCTGAAAGTCATCTTCTGAGCACTTACAATCATGTAACTAGATCAAACCATATTACTTGAAACTCCAAAGAGTTTTGTTATGTTAGAACTGCCAACAGGGGCCTTGAGGCATTTTTCTCTTTTCTATGAGCTGCACAAGGCTCAGACTTCTTTTTCTTCCAGGGTCCTACTGAGAACTGGGGCAATGTGTGATATATATATTTCATGATCACGACATGCCTTTTACAGCTGACACTTGTGGCATATTAGCTGATAGAGATCCTAAAAAGATTCTAGGGATAACAGATTTCAAGTGTAATGAGAGTATATACTATATAGCTCTGTGACATTACCACTGTCCCTGATATTAATTTCATTAGCAATCCTATTTTTAATCCCAGTAATTACATTAGCAATTGATATTAGCAAAGCAGTTACTCATGCCATTGCAGAACCCTTACAGATTTGTGAATGAAGACAGGAACATTCATTAGCATTTGAGAAGCTGCAGAGTGCTCATCTGCACAACCAAACTGGTGATATTGAGGCTAATCAGCGCATATAAATGGGGGCTGCACTCATTTTAGAAGGTTTTCTTCCCCAGGGCAAGTCATTAGTCTTCAAAGACCAAGAAATGAAGCCAAGATTCTCCTGGGAAGGCTGGGGTGAAAACTATGCATTTAACCTGGTTATCTTCATTTCTGTGTTAAAGAGAACAACTTCTGCTCTGGGTAGGCACTAATTAAGCATTAATCATTCGTAAGAAGGATTCTCTATGTCCAGCTTTTTTAGAGCTTCTGCACTTTTTCAAGCCTCCTGTGGAATGTGACCTCAAATATTTCTACCATTTAATGTAAAGGCAACTTAACCTTGTTGTCTCTACCATGGCCACCAAGAAACAGCTCTGTTAAAACGAAACCCTCTCCTCTCACAAAGAGGCTCTGGTGTGCACTTGCTTTCAGAGCCAAGCTGAGACTCCATGTTGATTGTGGGTGAGATTAGAGTATCTACTGTGCTGCCTGTGACCCTGTTCTTCCTATAAGGACTAACCCAGCTTGAATGCTGAAAATTTCCATGGCAGTTCATCTAGGTTCTACCTGTTGCTCCTCCAAGAAATCAGGGAAAATATTTGGTCTTTGGTGCAAGACATTATTCAGCCTCCAAATCACTGGATGCCTCTGTTCTGAAGTAATCTTTTCTACCATAGCTGTCATAGCAGAGTACTGACAGTGTCTGGTTTCAGGCCAATAAGAGAAAGTCAAACTACAAGCTACATATTTGTTTCCTCCTCCTCCAGGCTGCAAGAAGGACTGCCGAGATCCTGGGTCTCCTCACTGCAGGAAGAAAGGCCTGGGTGGGTGTTTCCATGCCAAAGGGCTTCCCTGACAGCCACTAAACACCCCTGACAGCAAGCTGCAGCCAAGAATGGCTGACCTTTGGAACCCCCACACATGCCTTGGGCATGATGCACTGCAGTGCTCACAAATGGCTTTCTTGGAGCAATGAAGACTGTTTGAAGCTCTGAGCTCAATCAGATCTGTGGGTTCTAGTGGCTGAAAGAGCGTGTGCTGTGAAGTTCAGAATCACCCTATTCCTCAGGCAGTATGATGTCCCCCACCATCTTATCTTGTGATAAGTGGTACCTCACTTGGTAAATTTACTAAATTAAGCAAAATAAATGCTTAACAGCAAAGTTTTTTTTCTTTTGCTTCCAAGGCAGAACCTCATAGCAACCCCTTTGCTCTTTCTTACCCTCACTCCCCTCTCAGAAAAATCTCTTTTTATTTTCTTGTATCTGAAAGATGTCATGCATACACATAAGAGGGTGACTGGGAAAGAGACAGATATAGCACCTCTAGACCTTCATTCAAGGAATACCTCCAAGGGAGGTCTTGGAACTATATGCTGATATTGATCCTGGTGAAATACTGAAGGAGCAAGCAGCAAGAATGCTATTCTTCTGTTACTGAGAACCTATTGTTATCACCTGGGGAACATACCAAAAGCTTTTTGCTACTGAGTCGGCAGAATGCATGTCAGTTAAATGGAATTACAGGGCTGCTGGATGGAAAACCTTGCTTTTTGAAACCCGCAAAAACAGTAATATATTGCCGCAAGCAAATTTAATAAAATTGACTGCCAAACAAACAGCCTACTCAGTAGCAAAAAGCTTTTGGTATGTTCCCCAGGT
>JAPSGF010000066.1:2367906-2383683 GCA_035772895.1 Perdix hodgsoniae | reverse complement strand
TAAATATCTTATATAATATAATATATAATATATAATATATAATATTATATATATAAATATATAATATATAATATAATATATTATAAATATAAATATTAAATATCTGATCTAAAATGGCAATTGCAATGAATTGATTGAGGCACATAAATATTCAGACAGGTTCCAGACTGTATCTGGCAACCAAATGAAAGATCTGAGGGCAGAATTACCTTGAGGATGACCCTGTTACTTGGACTTCAGTAATCATAATTTCATCTTGGGTTTGGTAAAGCCTTTTGTAACAAACAGTTCAAGTCTGCTTTGAAAGAGTTTGGCAACTGAAAAGAGGGGATAAAGTATAAGAATTCCTTTCTGATTTCACTGAAAAGACTCAGGGTGCATGATTTCGTACCATGACAATTAAACTGCTGATTATAAGAGAGAAACAAACCAGCTTGACTTGCCAGTTCTTATTCTGCAGTTTTATTACTTTGAGCTTTATTTCACAATCCATTAGCCTTCAGAGAAATGTCTCATGTTTTCATTTCATGTGGTCAAATGGTGTTTGTAAATGCTAGTATAGAACATTTTTAATGGTTAGAATGCTTTGTGTAACACCAGGGTGGCATTCTTCTGCTTCCTAGAGCTTTTCCTAGGCAGTGTTTTTAAAATTAGATGCATGAATTTTCAGCTCCATAATTTTTACAGTGACATTTGTGGAAATGGCCTTTATTTATTATAGTTTTGAGTTACTGGTTTCACAGCATTTGAAGTTTCTTCTGCTCTTTCCAGGAATGAGTCTGTAAGCACAAGTATCTTACCCTGCTCATACACATTTGACAGCTTATTTTCTGTTTCTGTGGAGGGTTTGAGTCGTCTTACCCTCAGCTTTGGGGATGTTAGTGTACAATGCGGACCTGAAGACTGAGACCTCCTGAGAGCCAGAACTCAAGGGAGAAACATCCTTCTGAGATTTTCCCTCTTTGCTGCTCATAGAGAAGTCCATGAGCCCATTACTTGAGTGTCTTCAGTAATTCTGTTTTGGTTCAATTCTTTTTACCTTGGGTTATTTCAATAAAATGAGAGACATTCTGCCACCCAAGGCACTAGGCTGAGTCCCTTCGCTCCTGCACCACACCACTGCCATCTCAGTCCTGGTTCTATTGAGACTTTTCTGCAGATTATGATCCAGTCTACCCAATGAGGGAAGAAGCAGGCATTCCCTTTCAATCCCTTCACAGCTGTACAGGTCAACTACCACCATTATATATTTTTTTCCTCTGCAGTGCCAAAGGTGTTTCCTCCTGGTTGCAGTTTTGCAGCTGTTCATTGGCCTTGTTGAAGCATTTTTCCTTTCTTGTCACTGGGTATGCACCAAACATCAGAAAATCATTACAGTAAATTGGGAGACTGTATATGTGTTTGTACACTCAGAGAACACATCACCCAGTTGTCCACAGCAATGTGCAGGGTAAGTTAAAATACCTCCCACACCACCTTTGGTTTCTAAAGATTGGTTTCAAATTGGCCATTAGCAGAGTAATGATTTAATCAGTTGTTAACAATCACTGTACTCCCTACCAGCTGAAGAACATGTAACACTGCAATGACTCCCTTGCCACCTCTGCTGTTGCTCTGATCAGAAGAGCTGGCTTACTTCGAGTGATTTTTATGTATTGTTGCCAGGGTTCATCTCTCCTGTGTTGCCAGGACATCGCATCCAATGCAGGGAAATCTCTTGCTATTCCCAAGGGGAAGAAATAAAATGGAAACTTCAGCAATAGCTGCCATTAAAAGCCCAGCTTCCAACTGAAGCTGGTGCTGGGTTACCTCTTGGAACTAAGGGCTTAAAGAGTGAGGTTTAGTTTGGAAGGGGAATTCTGTTTATATTGACATCTTTGCCTTGGGCTCAGTCAGTCCTTACAGTGCAGAACTCTAAATACCCCATGGTGGAAAGAGATGTATTCTGCTGTATGTCACTGACATCACAGCAATCCTATGTGTGCTTAGGCCTGACAACATTCCAGAAATTTGCTGGGAGGTATGAAAGTTGCTTTTAACTCCACCGGTGTTTCATAGCATTTGCTCTGCCAGACTTGGTCTGGAGACATTAGAAATTTTGCAATCAGTAGAACCTTTCTCAAAAGGGCTACTCCATAATGACAATATCACAGCATCACAGCATCAAGCAGAAGAGACACTCTGGAACAGAAATTCCCAACACTCTGTCTTGTTTCAGAATGGTAGAATGACCTGTGAAGTGTTCCTGGGAGGCATTATTTAGGTCTACTGTTACTAAAGGATAGTTTTTCTACTTGTAACCTGAAAACAGCCTATATTTCATTGCTTGGGCTACACACTGGCTACAGATTGACTAGCAGCAACCAATGTCTCTAGGCATTCAGAATAGTTTTATTCCTGCCATCTGTAGATAAGACAGACAGAACTAGCTTGGGAAATGTGTTGCCCAAATACCTGGTTCATAATACGTAGAATCTGCACACCAGCAGCATACCCTGCTTTAGGCTGCAGAAATGAGGAGAGGGTATTTCTTGCTCTATTGTTCTGAGATCATCTGCATTCAGAACTTGCGGAGTTCAGAGGCAGGAGGGAGATGATAGATTAAAGACAGCATGGAGTGAAGAACAACATTTTTGCAAGAACATTCATTTGGGATACAAAAGAGTGGGGTTCCTAAAACATTCTAAATATGGTTTGTGTCAAACAAGATATTAAGTCCTTAGTTCCTTTGACTCGGAGTGGTTCCCATGTTAAACTTAAATTCTTCATAAATCCTCTCGCTTCCTCTTTTACTCAAGGAAGGCCTGTGAGAGTACCTGAGGAGGAGACTGGCTTCTCAGAGCAACTCATTCCCAATTCAGCAGCCTGCAATGGAAGATAAAAGGAGCACTTTCTTCTCCTCAGTACTACTACTGTGTAATGGGACACAGTCCTGGGCTTGCTCTGAAGTGACAAAGCCAACTAAAATATTCAGGTGATGCAAATAGCTTAAGCATCCAGACTTCCAGCTACTGGATGCATCTACAGTCAGTGGCAAGACTGAGAAGTTATCAGAAGGAAAATTAATCTTCTTTACTCACTGTGTTGAGAACAGGGGAGGTAGTGAAAGGTAATGCCCTTTCCTCCCTCCACTGTTTAGCATCTAATTCAGAGTCTATGGGCTGGTGGAAGGAATTTGACCTATGCATTACTATCAGACCTGGGAATAGGTGGATATGAAACACATGTAAGATGCCTTTGTGTTTTTCTGTCTCTTTTGCCCACTCTTACCTTTCCTCTTAGTTAACCCTTGTCAATAGTAAATAACTTTATTATACTAGTACCACGAAAGGTCACTCTCCAAGGCTGGCAGATAGATGCAGGAAATTAAGTGCAGGGGAAGTACTTCTACCTCACAATCTCACCTGTGTGTCTGGTGAGATCATGGAGCAGATCCTCCTGAAGGCCCTACTAAGGCACACGGAAAAGAAAGATGAGGTGACTGATGGTAATCAACATGGCTTCACCAAGGACAAATTGTGCCCGACAAAGTTGGTGGCCTTTTACGATGAAGTTACAGCATCAGTGGATAAAGTAAAAACAACCTATCATCATCTGCCTGGTGTTCTGCAAAGCATCTGATACTGTCCTGCATGACATCCTGGTCACCAAACTGGAGAAAAATGGGTTTGATGGATGGACCACTTGGTGGATTAGCTAGGTGATCGCACTCAGAGAGTTGGCTCAGTGTCCAACTGGAGACCGGTGATGTTGTGAGTGGCATTCCTCAGGGATCAGTGCTGAGGTTGGTGTTATTGAAAACTTTTGTAGGTGACATGGACATGGACAGAGGGATCGAACGCTCCTTCAGCAAGTTTGCAGATGATACCACACTGAGTAGTGCAGTTGACCTTCGGAGGGAAATGATGCTATCCAGAGCAACCTGGACAGACTTCAGAGGTAGGCCCATATCAACTTCACAAAGTTGAATAAGGACAAGTGCAAAGTCCTGCATCCGGGCTGGGGCTATCCCAAGCACAGATACAGGTTGGGCAGAGAACGACTTGAGAGCAGCCCTCTCAAGGGCTGAAGGATTTGGGAATGTTGGTTGGTGAAAGACTCAAACGCGAGCCAGCAATGTGTACTTGTAGCCCAGAAGGCCAACTGTATATGGGCTACATTAAGAGAAGCATAACCAGCAGGTCAAGGGAGGTGATTGTGTCTCTCTACTCTGCACTCATGAAACCCCACCTGGAGTAGTGCATCCAGCTCTGTGGAGCCCAGCACAAGAGGGACACGGAACTGTTCAAGTGACTCCAGAGAAGGGCCACAAAGATGATCAGAGCATCTCCCTCACAAAGACAGGCTGAGATAGCTGGGGTTCTTCAGCCTAAAGAAGAGAAGGCTCTGGCTTGCAGAAGGGTCTTCCTGAAGGGGGCCTACAGGAAAGCTAGGAAGGGACTTTTTATAAGGGCAATTAGCAACGGGACAATTAGCAAAGGGGAATTAGTTTTAAACTAGAGGAAGGTAGATTTAAACTAGATATTAGGAAGAAACTCTTTACTGTGAGGGTGGTGAGACACTGGAACTGGTTGCCAGAGAGATTGTGAATGTCCTATTCCCTGGAGGCATTCAAGGCCAGTCTGGATGGGACTTTGAGTAACCTGGTCTACAGGGAGGTGTCCCTGCCTATAGCAGGGGGATTAGAACTAGATGATCTTAGATGTCCCTTCCAACACAGACCGTTCTATGATTCTGTTTTTCATAATGTTGACTTATTTTCAGTGTAGATATTTCCCAAATCTTCTGTGCTTTTTGTGGGTTTAGTAATCCTCACTGGATTACTGTCTGAGATCTGGGCCCCTTTTAAGACCATGGAGACATTATAGACCCACTAACTCTTGCAGCAAGGAGTTCTCTAAGTCAGCATTCCTCATGTGAAAAACCATGTCTTTTTGAATATGGTACCCAAGTTTTGTTTGACACCTCAGGTACCTCTGTTGTACTGGAAAAGATACTGAACAACCAGTCCCTTTCTATCCTCTACAAGACAAATATGTTCTTACAGATCTTTGTAATACCACTTCTCAACTATCCTTTTTTCCAGCCTAGTGAGTCCGAGTTTACTCAGTGTCCTATGAATCATGCTCTCTCCCGGTATTTGTCCACTCTTCTTGCCCTCCAAACCATTCCAAGTCACACTATTTCTATTCTGAGACAAGAAGACCAGAACCACTGATTACATTTAAACATGAATTTATACTGTGTTATGGCGATGCCCTGTGATAATTCCTAGCATTTGTTTATTTTGACTGTTGCTGAGCATTGAGGTGACATTCACAGAGTAGCCCCCACTCTCCCACCTCCCCTGCCACCCCACCTTGGTGACAATGGTCATAGCAAATCTAAACACTCTAATTTAAGAAACTAAGATTGTTTTACCTAGGAACAGAAATGTCTGCCAGAGACCTCCATAGGAAAAACTAGAAAACACGGGGAACAGTGGCCCACAGTGTGTAAAGCCTCCAGAGCAGACATGGAACTAGGCAAAACAAGATCTTTAGGATAACATTTGAATCCAGAAAGATGGTGGGTAGTGACCTGACACAGTCTGCTGAGCAGCTGTGCCAGTACAACACATGAGCAATTTAATCCAGCACCTCTTTTACTTAAAATGAAAAACAAAACCTTAATAAATCAACAATTACTTATTGCTGTATTTGGGATAATAAATTCTTTAGTTTATCAGTAGCTTGTGGCTTCCATAGCATGTTCTTTGAACAGTTTGCCTTTCAGTTACATCCCCTTTCTCTCCTGAACAATAAATTAGCATTCTTTTTTCTTTTAAAGGAAAAGAGGGGAAAAAGAGGATATATTACAATTTTTTTTTTCAAAGCAAAAAGAAAAATGCAACATATTTTTTGACATATATCTTAAAATAATATGAGGATAACTTTCTCCGCGTGTTAGATGACTATGCATAAATAATAAAGGACGTTATGTTATTTACAGTGTTACACAATAAACTAAGAGAGTCTTATTTAACACATAATCCATAAAGACAGTAAATGATGAAAACATCCAAGTATGTACAAGATGTATTTACAATAGAATAGAGAATTACAAATGATGATAATTGGCCATGTTCTTTGTCTGCCCTTCTCTGCAGCATTTCATAGGTGCTTTTTTTTTGTTTCTTACTAGAAGTAAGTCCCAGCTGATGGTATATAGCCACACTGCAGAGCCAGGAAGTGTCCAACAGGTTGAGATGTGTTCTTTGAAGGAACACAAGTTTGCTATCCTGGATGTTCAGGTAACTGCTTGTGGTGTGTGTGAGAGAAGTAGGGAAATGCAGTATTGTTTTGAAGGACTGAGCTTCCCTGGTTCCTGATAAAGGCAGTGATTGATCTCTCAAATCTGTGGGTGCTGGGGTGGCTCAAGTGAGGAAGGGAATTCATGGGCTAAGAGGAAGGAGTAGGTTTTTCTCTGTTACAATAAAACATCTGTGGACCCGCAATGTTCTATACCAGCTGAACAAGCAGGCTGCACCAGGCTGTGAACAACATCTTCCAGATATATACCCTTAAAGGAAGCCTTTTATCCCGGAAAACTTCTGCATATAAATAAACACGCAGGGAAAGCTCACAGCTCAAATTAAATGACATGGAAATAAACGAAGACAATCTGAACAACCTGGCACAAGTATGTTGAGACTGCCTAGCTCAGAGGTCCAGGTAATGAAGTGAACATCCTCCAGGGGAGCTGGCCTTCCCCATAGGCACTTGCTGGCTCTGCTCTGCATTACTGCAGTCCACAGCACCTAGGCCAGCTGGAGATGGCTGCAGCCCGCCAGCAGAACCTGTGGCCATGTAGACTTGCTGACTTTGGGGTACAGACTTGTCTGATGTGGACAATGCCTACCATCCTCACAGTAAGCTAAAAACAAATCCAGAGGGGAGAGGCTGTGTCCTGCTCCCACTTCTGTGAGTGCCAAACTAGGGCAACTCCCATAACTCACTGTTGCATGAGTTGTGCTGTAAGGCTGGGTTCTCCCCAAAGACCTAAGGGCTTAGGCAGCCATATCCCCAATTGTATTTTCTTGTTCCTAGGTCCATGTGAAGTCCCCAGCCTAGTTTCATGCTTCCTCTACAATACACTACTGTATGTACCTGGGGGTGGAGCAGAGACTGCACAACACTTTGAGGCACTGCAACAGAAGAGATGTGACTTTTTCCCATAGATCCACACTGAATAAATCACGCATATCCAGCTCCCAGGCACATGATCGCTGCTTCCATTTGTACTGATCTTATTTGGTAGTCAAATAATTTACTCCACTTCAAAGCAAGCTACCTTTCCTTCCTGATTAATCTATCTGGGGTATCACAGACCCCTGTGCGTGAGCTGGCCTTGTAGGCAATCTATACTGGAGGAGATTACGGAAGCCATGCATGATAATCTCTATTCTGCCACTAAAATGGGTGATTTGGGGATAAATCTCTTGCTCCTCTGCTTTCTTTTTTCTGCCCTGTCTGTCTTGCAAGACTGTTGCTGTATCAGAAGCCTTACTGAAAGAATAGGTTTTCAAGTGCCTCTGGAAACTCAAGAGCACAAATCCTTTGGAAACTGGTGGTCTGCGTAAAGTTCACCTGGCTCACTGTGCTACTGAGCTGCATTTACTGGGGAGATGGAATGACTGCTGCATGGGATTGCAGATAAATAGGCATGACTAAGGGAATGAAAATAAATGTATGGTCTATAGAATTTGTACAGAGCTTTTGTTCTGGTCTGCAAAGGCAAAGTGTGTTCAAGTACATGCCAGCTAGGGAAAAAATGGCAAAGGGACTTGAGTCCAGACAGTTTGTAGTTGCCAAGCTCTGCCATATGCCACAGAATTCTCAAATATGCAGTGCTATTTCAGCCAGCATGTAGCCCAAAGCTGTACTAGCTTTCTGATCTTTTGCATTGACTAGGATGTTGCACCAACATCCTAGCACCCAACTTTGTCATCATTTTCTTCCTTTTCTAAGTTTATTGTTCTTCTTATGTTAAAGGTGGTTAGATGGATTCCTCCACATTCTTAATAGTGTGATGCACTTCATCTCTACCATAAGAAACTCGCTAATTTTCATCCTCCTGTTGAAGAGCTTCATTTACTAGACTTTGCTTTCAGGTCTCAAACCAATAGGACACTATATTCAGCAGAACTCTCAGGCACATGCTCAACTTTATGCATACACCGGATGCATCAATGGGAGTGCAGCACATGCTGAAGATAACTTTTGCTGGGATTAGCATAAGCATATGCTTGAACAATTTATTGAGTCAGGACTTTAGTTCCTTGAGTTTACATATCACAAAATTTCTTTGACTCATTTCTCTTCATTTAACTGGGACCAGGATGTGGCCCAAAGGATGAGTGTAGTTTGGCTGAAATTCTTTTTCTCTTGACATGGCTCTTATTTAGAGTCCAGTAATACCTGTAGAACACATGTTCTCATTTTCAGAATCCCCGGAGTCTAGGAAAAACATTTGTTTTCCACATCAATCCTGAGTCTATGCTGTGCCAACAGAACACAACAAAAATCAAAAGAAGAGAAGAGGCAGAGTGACCCTGACTAAACTGATAGGAATTCAGTGCAAAAGAGGCCATTTGCTTCTGTCTGAACGTGTGCAACAGCTCCAGCACTGACAGCACTCTTGTTCATTACTAGTCAAAGACTTCAAGGCCATGACTGTCTATATAGATACTCATATCTAATAGCCACGTGTAGTATGGCTGTAACTCAAATCATGTGCTTGACTTCATAATGGACTTTGCATCAGCCTTGTTTCCTCCACACTGAACAATGGAGTCGATAAAAGCAACTAGAAATGAACTCCATGCTTTTGCTGTGTCCTTCCTACTTCCTACCACTTTAAACCATCCAGCAGATTCTTCCCTGAAAGTAATTTCTGTGTCCAAGAACAACCCTTACTCTAAAAGCAATGCTAACAAGGTATTGCTAGAAGCTTATCAGGGTTCTTTTTGAGGAGGAGAAGAAAAGGGAGAAAATTGAGGGGAAAAAAAGGAATAAATCATCTTTTAAAAATCAACATTAAAAAATAGAGGTGAAAACTGATTGCACTTTTATTAGTGGCATTTGTTTTCCAGCTAGATCTCTTCCTTGCTTCGTTACAGATATCTGCTATAATATTTGCCCCATTAACTTAAACTAATATAAATCTTTTTTTTTCTTTTTTTTTTCTTTTTTAATTTTTTTTTTAATTTTTTTGTAGATTTTAAATAGAGTATTGGGTTCAAAGCCTCAGCTAACCTATACCCATTTTCTAAGGGATAACTAGAACAATTAATATCTGGAAAATAATGAAATGGCAGCTCTTAGTGATTACAAGCTGACCTTTGATTAATAATATATTTGGTTTAAAATCACAGTATTTCTTTCTTTCTATAAGTAACATTACTTAATGCAGGTTTTTTTTGTTTTGTTTTGTTTTGTTTGTTATCCTGCTGTAATTAATAGTAGCATGCTGTTGGATCTACTATTACCCCAGTGCTCAACGAAGCAAACCTTTTGGCTGACAGAGAGCAGACAAAATTCTTTTCATATACGGAAAGCAAATAAAATGTCTTATAGAAGAAAACAGACTTTTTTTCATCATTTTTTCAGCTTTTTTTTCTTTTTTTTTTTTATTTTTTTTTTTTTTTTTTTTTTTTTTTTTTTTTTTTTTTTTTTTTTTCTTTTCCTGGTAAAGTGGATAGGGTGGGAGTGCCATAACAGGGCTTTTTGACCTGGGGATTCCACAACAAGCAAATGGGGACTTCCGCAATTCTTGCAAATCATACATCCAGTTATTATAATGCAGTGCACAAAAAAGCCAGAACAACTGAGGGCTAAAAGGTTTTGCAAAATACTACGGGACAGCAATCATTGTAGCTGTACAAAACTTGCTCTCAACATAACATAACATAAAGGCACCATTGATATCTTTCCCCATTTTGGAAATACTGTAAAAAATTGCTACATATGGCACATAACACATTTTTACATACGTATACTTAATTTATAAAAGTTTCTTTTTCCTCTCTTGTTTTCTATCAGCGGAATTGCTAAAATAAAATAAATTGTTTAATTTAAAGGTGGAATACTTCATTATATAAAATAAAGTTTTACATGTGAATCTATGTGTTTTGTTTATGTCTTATACAGCAATAGGGTCTTGGTTAGCTATTACACTGGACAACCTTGCTTGCAACTCTTCTGGTGTGGAGAAGCGATTTGCTGGGTTAGTCCTGCTCTCAGCCAGCCGATATGCAGCGGCTGGCTCCAGACTGGTTGCCATGGGATTTTGTATGCTAAGAAATGGTGTATCCTCACCTATTCTTTCATCTTCTGTTTCACTCTCAGAGCTAGTGCTCTGAGAGCTTGTGTCGGAGTCCACTTCTACCCTGCTGGAAATGTGGCCATTGGGCTTTGTTCTTTTCACCCTCCGGCTGTTGGTGAGTTTCTTTGGAGGCTCCTGTGCTGGTTCATACTCTTGTGTGGTCTCATACTCCTCATCCTCCACTATCCTCAGAGGACTGGGTGGCAGACTGTTGCTCTCATGGGTGGGATTGTTGTGGAAGGAGTTGAACTGCTGAAGGTGGTTGTCGTACTTCTCACGCAGCCGCGGTGGGGTCACCAACAGCAGCGGTCTCTCCTCGTCCATGAAGGGACTCACCGCCACTGAAGGGATGGAGATGGTCAAGCTGGAAACTGGTGGTGACATTTCAGATGGAGGGGACTTGGGAGAAGTTGGAGTGTGGAAATCGACGGGGGACATGCGGGCTGGTGTGGTCATAGCTGAGACATACCTGACAAAAAGAGATGGGAGAAGGTTATGCACACAAGCAAGGGACACATGAACATGGCTGCTCATGTGGGCTGTGGAGAATAGGGCAGAGAACCACTGAGGGCATTCACCATCCTCATGTGCATCCTTAGTGTTCAGACATTCTTTTTGCTATTAGTCTTACATCATACAAGCTTATAAAACCTCTGATTTCTGGACCTATGGTGAAAAATGCTTCAGAGCAGGAGGAGCAGAGCAAAGCCCCCAGAGCTATTCATCTCCAAAGATCCATGGAGCTACTGTAAATTATTTGCCAAAATAATTTCCTGGAATGAATCCAGGAATGAGAATTAGAAATATGGGAATAGCTAGAAACAAAATGGATTTTCAAGTATTTTCTCAAATGTCCGCCACACTCACTGCTGGTAGAATCTGGGGTACATACAAATGAATAAGAGGAAAGAAAGGAAGGGATCTGAGGGACAATCCTCTTGCAGCTTCACCCTCTTCTAGCAACCAGGCTGTCTCAGGCTAAGGAGGAAAGCAAATGCTGGACAAAATCAGGAGTCACATTCTAGTGAGAATTTTATGCTGCTCTGTGCATCCAGCCTCCCTGGCAGGCTGGCCTATGTGCAAAGAAATATGACTGCTCAGTGCCTGAGGCAAGCCCAGGAATCCAGCATGAGAACTACGACATTTAATTACAAAGGTGGGCACTAGAGAGCACAGAGCCTCAAGCATTTCAAAAGCAAATGGACATTTCTCACCCCAGCAAGCTGCAACAGGCACTGCATCTATCTGAGCACTTGTTAAGTCACCTTCATATTGCAGCTGTCTTTCAACACTGCCTCTTTTGAAACAACATAGAACATACTATGCTGCTTTTGTGTGTGTGTGTGTGTGTTAAATGATAGCTTTTGCTTTGGGTTTTGCAGGATTAAAATTATTATTTTTCATGCTAATGTCATTATTGCATATGAGCTTTTTTTTTTTCCGCTTTTTTTTCTTTTCCTTTTTGCCTATTTTGACTGTATCCAAGCTTCAGACAGAAGGCTCTCAAAGTAGCTTCATAAGTCTAAATATGATGCATTAGCCTTCTTTGCCTGGGAACAAATGCTGACAGAGAAGACAGTGTGGCTTATTGATAATGGTTGCTCTACAAAATTTGCACCTGTTCCTTCTTAAGTTTTTGTAGGATGTAGCCAAAGGTGATTCAAATATATGAAAGTGAATATATGAAAGTGAAGCTCTGGTGCTGCCACACTGCTTATCTCAAAGGAAAAGGACTTTGAGCTTGTTTGGATCAGTGGAGCTCTGTGTGATGCTATGAAGTCACACTGATTCATGAGGAACAGCCTGAAACTTCCTGATTGAGGGAGCAGTGTCCAGCATGACAGTTTGCATGGTTTAGATTTGCTTTTTGGCCTTATCTTGTTTTCATGTGCTTGAGTTTCAGCTCTGTCCAAACTTATCTCCTTCTCCTAGATAGACTGACTGAGACAAGTTATTCGGCTGTGGTTGATGAAGTTTATTTGTGGCTTACTAATCTGACTCCAAAAGTACCAAAATAAATCTGAATCAAACTTTCTTATCCAACTTGTGACTCGGTTCAAAATATTCCTGTTGTTTAAAACAAAGAGTTATTGGATAAGAGAAAAGAGTACAGACACTGAACAGATGTGATAAAGTGGGATAAATCTGTTTCAGTAGAAGTACATGATTTACATCAGCTGAGGAACAGGAAAAAAAAAAAAAACAACAAAAACAAATCTGGAATACATGGGAATTAATCGAGCTGGTTGCAAGTGAGAGCAGACGGAAATGAATAGGTCTGTGCACTGAATGAATGAAATCGTTATTTATTTCTTCTTGCATTAGTGAGCTTTTTATCTCTTTCACTTTTTAAAATAGGTGTTGTCTGAACAACTGAAGCCTTTCTATCTTTCCAGCTGGTACAGCTTTGATACACTGGAGTTTAGTTGACCTGGTACTGTTAATGCACTTAGTTAAAAGTGTTCAGTGCAATGTATGTGCACACTTTCATCAGTGTAAATTACTCATGCTAGTGTGTTATGCATTCAGTGTTCCTGGCATAGTTCCACACAGTATAATTGTATAGCTCTAAGAAGCTGCTGTCCTCAAGCTAAGGTGCAGGTGCTGAATACAGGCAGCTATAGCCCATCCTGAAAGGAAGGTTAAAAGGTGATGGTTTTATCCAGCTTTCTGGCCAACCATATGGGCTCTGTGGAAAGGGATTAGAGTGCATACACATTCAGCCAATTAACCGGTTATGTGCTGGTAACTTCACCATATGGTCCAGCTTGTCATGCAGAGATGGTATTTTACAAGCCCACTCCTGTTAGATGGCTAAGGACTTCATAAAACACACATGCCTGAGGCCTTTCTTCATGGTCACGGCATGGTATTCAATAGAGGAATAGGGCCATGCAAAAGAGACCCTCTTAAAGTCTGTTTCATTTCAAGATTGTGAAGGAGCTAGGGGCCTGGAGGATGGATGCACAAAGGCTTGATTTGCTAATTCAACATCTTATTGCTTCAGGAAGTCATTTGTCAGCTCATATGCTCCTTTATGTTTCAGAATCACTTTTAGTTGCAAGTAACTCTAATTTTCTTCCTTATATACACATACATATAATCCATCTCTCAGAAATCATCTGCCACATATTTCCTGCTTGCTAGAAATAGAAGAGGCCCAATTGAAAGCCTGGGGAACTATTTTTGCCATGCCAAATTCACAACCATTTCAGGTGCAGACTAAGCCACCAGTGCACGATGAATTATCACAGAAATGTTGCTCGATTTCACCTGTAATCTTGAAGAAATGTCATCATTGACAAAACACTTTATTCATTCTCTCTGAAAACACCTCCTTCTCCCCCTACATTCTACACAGCATGTGTGAGGGTGTGACTTCACATGTCCAAGGCCATCAGTGTGAGAATGCTGAATGACCTGTGCTTCTAAATACGTATGTTCATATACACAAAGCTGCATTACATGCCACCAGTGGTCATGTGGCAGTGCACCCCACTTGGTTCCTAGGTAAGGGACAGTGCAGTGTTTAATACCGCATGTCCTCATCCTGCAAAGAACACATCGAGCTTCACCCTGCATGAGTGATCTCATTGATTTTAATGGGGTTACTCACACAGTTAAATGTTAATCCTGAGTAAGTACTTTGCTGGAGTGGGGCCATGGCTGTTTATGTCGTGTGAGCCACCTATCCTGAAAACTGAATGGCACGGCAAATGCTAGACAAATTTCATAGAAGAGAGACAGTTTGCTGACCTTTGTGTCCCACAAATTATGTTCAGAGGGCCCATATCTGTGGTCCACTGTCCTGCTGCTAAGCAATTGTTCTTTGTGTAGCAGCAGTACCACTGAAATGGCTTTTGCTGTACATGCACATTCATTCTTCTGGAAACCACAATAAGTCTCCTACACAAGTTAGTATCCTTGTGGATTGCCTGGCTGCATTTTTGACATGATGGACAACCCACGATATCAAAACTCCATGTGATTTCACAGTGCTTAGAGCATTGGTCTAGTAACCATTCTATTTTTTCACTTCAGTCTTTGATTACTGGGAGAAAAGCTCACTTCATATGTCATGTTTCTCCTCAGTTCTTCTGTTTCTCAGCCACAGACCTAGAAGTTTTTTTTGTTTTTCAGTGAAAGTTTTCTTACAACTAGTACACTTTAAAGAAGAACTTAGTTATTGACAAAATCAGACTTCCAGAGAAAAATAATTACTTTTTTTTGTAAAAAACTTGGCCAGATATGTCTCTGGCTACTCTAATTATAACCTCAGTTCTTATGGCTTGCAGTTCGCGTTCTTTGCTTTTATTTAATAAAATGTCAAGGGGAATTTTCAAAAGAGATGAGGGGTTTAAGATCTGGAATCCTCCAGAAAGTAGGTGGCAGGTGAATATCTGTACTGTTAGAAGTATTTGTCACCCTCTTAGGGTTCAATACTTTCATTTCTCCCCATCTTTTGTGTCCAATAAAATTCCTCAGTAACCAAGAATCAATCAGAAATCCATTTTTACCTCACACTGAAAATTTCTGAAAAATGACTTCGATGGTACTTATTATGCAGCTATAAGGAACAGAGGTAGGAAGGGAAGAATTGCTTTTCCAAGACTTCAGACTACTACCAAGGTTTTCATCTTCAAGAAAGGGGGAAGGTATGCCCTACATGAACGTCACTGTTTCCTCCTATGATCCCAAGCTAAGAAACCCTTGGGGAGACCCTGCCAGCTGGAAGCAGTGAGGTAGGTGGTGAGTGATACCTTTCACTGTGAGGAGAGTCTCGGTAGGAGTCAGGGGTCTCTCTTGCATGCCGGAGGAAGCTGTTGCCTTCCCGTGGCCCACCAATGCCATTAAGGCGGCCTCGTGGCCCTGTTGGGCTGGTGTGCCTGCTATTCTCTACTGACGAGCTGACGAGCACGGAGTGGCTTTCGGACAGAATGCTTTCAGTATGGCCGTTACTCCAGCTGCAGGAAAGGATGAAAAGGGAGCAGTGTGAGATGAGAAGTTTCATCAGGGAAAAGCAAGGATTCTGATGCAGCTCTGGATGCACAGCACAGCCTTAGGGCTGGTAATTTTTTTTAATTATAGGAATCCATGTACACTGACATCATCTTTCATGCATGGGTAAAGGAAAGAAGAAGGGCATTCCTGTCTCCAGTAGTGGAGACTGGTCTTTAAAACAAAAGAGCTATCACTGACATCGGCATATACTGAAATTAGCCCTAAAAATATTGAAATGGCATTCAGTCAATAAAACACTGTGAATTCCTGGGAAGATAATTATCTAGGTCACATGACACAGTCATAAAATGAAAACACTGTAAGAGGATCTTAGATTTTTCCTTTTCTATTTTTTCTTTCTTTCTCTTTCTCTTTCTCTTTCTCTTTCTCTTTCTCTTTCTCTTTCTCTTT
>JAPSGF010000066.1:2352379-2367506 GCA_035772895.1 Perdix hodgsoniae | reverse complement strand
CTGTTTCGCTGCAACAACGGGATGATAATACAGGTACTGTTTTACTTTCCAATTTGGTACCTGTGGCTAGGCGTCTGGGTGACCGTCGTGGAGTGATGTGTTGTTGAGGTGTAGTGGCTTGTGGAAAACGAGGTCTCTGTTTCTCGCTCAATGACACGTTCACTGGAGATTATGTTTTTTGAAACGTACTGCTATAATAAAACAATATACAAATGTCAAGTTTAGAAAATGGAATTTACAGCACATCTTCAGACATAGTTACATACACAAGAGCACAAACTTCCTCACCCAAATACAGGCAGAAACTGCACTAACATACTCAAGCACTTTCATGTACACATATCACATCTAAAATCAAAATAGAAGGAAAGAAATAAGAAAATTAGCAACAGGCTGCATCACAATCAGGCCACAAGCAACATACATATGTAGGAAAGAAACGAGAAATCCTCAAGAATGGAGACCTAGAAAGGTAATCCACACATTGGCACCAGATGTCCGATGGACATGACAACAGTAGTTAATTGTTCATTGAACTATAGATGTCTGGGCAAGAAATAGCTATTTTCAGAGCCAATGGCTGCAGCACAAGGAAGCTGGAGGCTCAATCTCCTGAAAATGCTTTTCCTACTGATCTCACCAGAAAGGATGTTACTGTATGAATCTCCATTTTCCTCAAAGTAAACTCCTTGTTTCCCTTCTCTTAAAAATCTGAGCACAGATTTAGTTTTTTTGGGTGGAAATATTACAAGCTGTGCTCTTCTAAAATTGTGTCTTGGCCCTAGCTAAGGCTATCAGCCTTAACAGAGCCAGGAGCTTGGATAAAGGTTTAGATGCTGAATGACTCTCTCCACATTCTGCTCTGACAAAAAGCAAGGGGATATTTGTGGATTACTGGCCCAAGCCACATACCCTCAGCCAGTGTACTGTCCAAGTGAGGATCTCACTCAGACTTTTATACGAGGCTGCTTTTTTTCCTAACTCATCACCAACTTTTCCTCTTAAGCTGCTGCAGAATTGATAGTGCCAAACTCTTTCCACTCTGTGTAAAAAGCCTTGCATTGCTGTTACACTAGAGTGGAGAACTGGAGTGGGCATCACAACTAGCACTTCTCCTTGGAAACGCACAGTGTTGAGGAGCCTGAAGAGTGAGTTCATACTGTAGATGGCAGTTGCCATGGCACTGGCAAACAAGGCTGAAATGAGGGCAGTAAAACCTACATTCACCAGCTGGACGTTGTCTGGTGGTGGGTTGGGGTGGTGAGGCCCATTCGCCATGTTCATCACATTGTTCCTCTCTGAGCGAAGGCTCTGCCGAAGGCGGTCATGCAACTTTTTCCTCTGCTTCCTGTACATAAAACACGGAAATGTTCTTAATAGACAAAAACAAAGCATCTGCATCTTTTAGCATGACGACGATGATGATAACAATAATATAAATGCTCTTTCTTGCCAGAACTTTCCCCACTGCTTCAAGATTTCAGAGTCACTTCTAAGATCACAGCACTAATTGCAGCTGGAGCTGTGGGGACCTGCAATAGGGAGAGATGTGTGGGCACCTGTCCAGCAGTCAGCAGGCCACAGGGGGACAGGAAAATGTATGAGGGAGAAAGAGTACATTTCCAAGCCACGCTCTGTCTCAGGAGAAGCTCTTTGCTGCACTCCAAAGGGAAGGAGGAAGGATTTTAACCCCATCACCTCGCCACTTCCCCACAGCCACGATCAGGCTTCTGACTGCTCCCTGCTACACACCTCACCTTAGGGGCCTGCCCGTGGCTGTCAGCAGTAGTGGCAAAGCATACCAGCAGCCTGCTTTCTGCTTTCTCTTTGGCTTTGCCTTTGTTTCATAGGCAGGCTGACATGTCTAACAGTGGCAAAGTTTAAAAGCATTGCTAAGACTGGGGCTAATTTGTGATACTGCAGCTATGTATTTTTTTGTGAGATTCATATCCTTACCCCAAACATACCCTTGCATACAGAGATGCTAAAGAAGCCAAAAGTACAGAGAAAGCCCTCAGAAATAGAACCAAGTGAATGGGTGTATGAGGTACACTTGAAACTGCAGTGTCCTGGTAGCTTCTGGAAAGTTTCATTGCAGCAGCATCAGATTAACTCTAGAACCTAGTGATTACCAGGCAGATGTGAGGGCTGTTAATTCATTCAAGAGAACCATCAGTATTTTCTGCTTAGATCTTAGATCTGGTCTTTGGCTGATTGACTCTTATTGTGCCTTATTTTCAGCTGCTCCTTCCCTAGTTGCTGATCTTCAGCACTCCTCAAAAGAACTTTCAGGAGACCACTATGAGCTGACAGTAACAAAACTTGCAGCATACTAAAACCTGGTGCTATGAAGGCAACACAGAATGCACTAAGTACCAAAATAAATGATCAGGGAGAGTGCTATTAAATTTCAGGCTTAATTTATCTCCAGTTTTCTTGATTATACTGGAGAATTTCCACCATCCTGCCACAGAATCCAGGAAAGTGAAGAGAGGATGCAAGCTCCAATACACGGCAGAGCGCATATGACCTTGGCTGTGGTAAGAGCTGAAATACTCTCAATTCCCTAAGCCACATGCAGAAGTGCAGATATTATTGGTGGGATAGGATACTGTAAGACATAAACATTTTCAATCCTGTTTTGAACTCAGGGGATGATTTCAAGTTTCCCAAAAAGGGAGGAAAGTTTGTTGAAGCTTGATAACCAGGAAAGCTTAAAGACAAATAGCTTGATACACTGCATTTTAAATATTCTATGTGTATGTCTGGGCCTGGATAGTAGAAGACATTTGATTTACGTCACTCCACATGAATGGTGTAAGCAGACACAGCTGCCTGGGAAATGTACCTGTCTCAGCAGGACACAGTCTCAGGTCCACATGGGCTTTGTGTTTGGAGGATAAGTCACAGCTCCCCAGGCATCATGTTAGGGTGCACAGGTGGTTAAGATGAATGGGGAATTCACAACAGAGGTATCTGAGCAGTTAAAAGGCCAGCATGGGCTGAGAAGTTGCAAAGATGAATTTAACTTCACCAACCCTGAGTTGGTAAATAAAGTGAGTTTTTGAGGGAGTTTCGTTTCTGTGTCTGTGAGGCTGATATCCTGGCGCTTACTGCTTTGGAATCTACCCTTATAACATATCCACATTACTTCCCAACTTCAGTGACCATTATATTTTCATTTTGTGGACTTCCATGTGTGTCCTCTAATAAAAGAACACTAGCTAAAAAAACATATTCCTCCAGGAAACTGAGGAGAAAGAACAATGAGAATGCTAATATGTGCTTCACTAATTCTGAAGAGCCTTTCCTAATGCAAATGACTTGCAAACAAAACTTTTCTGAATTGAGACTCAGTGCCAGAATATGTTGTCTAAGCATTTGACCAGTAGTATCTCTTGCAAGGAGACCTACAAAATTGAAGCCATTTAATTTTATTTGATACATTTTCCTGACACTATCCCAGGATTTCTACTAGGTTTTTGTCTACCAGGAAGAAATGGCCTGTGGGGAACATCTAACTGATAGCAGTCTGATATCAACAATGCACTTGGAGGACCATGAATGGCAACTCACTTTCATTCTAACCAGGTGTGTTTGAAAACACTTCAATTTTGGCTAGCAGTGATTGCTGATATCTGGGACCGACTGCGACACAGCATCCACTATGGGGGTATTTTGTATAGAAAACTGTACCTGATTAAATGTTTATTTAAAGCCATGGAGATGCCTTAGCTGATTTCAATGAACTCTGGATTGCAAAATATTTTGTTTAGCTACCCTGGTGTGGCTGTTGCCATTTCTAAAATGAGTAATTGATCTGATTCTTTATTTATGTTCAGTGGTTCTCAGTTCCCAGTTGACCATTGGTGCAAAGGTTGTGGGTAGGTGCTGCATGTGTGTAGCTGCACTCACTGAAGGGGCAAATGATCTCCCCCAACCCAGGCTTTTAACACATTCATTATTGTTAGACCTTGCAAGGAAAACAAAAACCCAGTTGCTAGTCAGACCTTGCAACAGTAAATCTACATGCATATACAAATGATAAGGATTTTCTGTGTTTTGGTGTAAAGATTTATAAGGGCAACCAGAAGTTTTGGCAGCACAAATTCTGCTGATGTTTAGTATAATTTATGGTCCACAATTTCTTGTGCATGTTCAAGAATCACCCCCAGTAATTCACAGAGACTCAAGGAATGCATTAAAGCATCTACTTTTTCACTGGGAGCAATTTCACACTCGATTCTTTGGCCTTTGCTGTTTAGTAACTCCTAGCACTCTTAATCTTGTTTTTGACTATAAACAAACTAGGCTGATCTTTAAAATTTACTGCTGGCTAGCAACATGATTCCACTGTTGGAGTTTGCTCCCATCCAGCCAGGAATAAACACGAGTGTGTGATAAATGAATTACAAGTTGATGAGTCACATACGAATGGTGAGAGATCTTTCAGATACCTGTCTTATTTTTGCATTGCTGATTGACATGGAGAGCTGCACCCTCCTTGTTTGAATCATAGATCCCCGATCACTGGGCTGTCTCTTCAGTTCAACTCTGGAAAAGCCCAGTTAAAACCTTATGCTCAGAGAAGTAGAAGCTACAGTCAACAGAGAAGCCCTGATCAACAACCATAGGTATAAAAAAGAAAAGTTTACTTGGTTTTGCAGTAGGCCACCACACACATGATGCCAACTACTAGAAGAGCAATGCAAATGCCAGTTATGGTCAGCACCCGTTTCTGGTACAGTTCCTCAGCTTCTAGAAAGGGACAAAAACAGAGAAAGTCACAACATGGAGGATGGCTTGGCAAGGGACACATTGTCAACAGCTGACATGCTACATACCACTGCACAGATTCAGACAGCCACACCAAAACACATCTACCACACTTCAGGCAAACTCATTATTGACTGCAAGGAGAACAGGACTACACTGTAAGCTCTTACACAATATGAGGGATGAGTGATCACCCATAAAATTACAGTCAAAAGTAATCTCTTTTTGTTTATGTCAACAAGAATAATATGTAAGAGAAAACATCGCAGTTGACAAACACTCAGCATTTGCTGGAATTAAGAATGCAACACACTAATGTAATAACATTAATCTGCAAATGCTTAGGACGTTTTTCTCTGCAAAGACAGCTGAAATTAAGGCCAATTTTATAGACCTTTTAGATAAATTTATTTTCCTGCTATCTTTTTTGGACTGCTTTCATATCCAATGTCCCTCTGCCCCCATGCCAACTGGTATCTCAGTTGTCTTTGCAGGAGAGATTTCAAAATATCCATCTACATTTGAGACTTGAGCTTGGCTTGTAATCATACTACCATTGGAAATGAATATATATTTTGAGCTCTGGTCATAGGTTTCTCCCAGCCCCTCAGAAAAAAAGCAGTATCAGGAACAAAATGTGCCTTGTATCAGAGAAATGTTGCATTTTAACTTGCACCTCTTTGTGGCTAGCTAATGAACTGCTCTATCTAGAGTGGCAACTTGCTCAGCAATGAGAGCTTCTTGCTGATCTCATTCATAAGACATATTTTACTACTATAAAGATGTTAGTAGCACCAGTAATGTTTGGATTGGATCTACTCTTGCATTCCAGCCTCGATCACTCTTGGCAGAGAGCATCAGTGCATATTGTACAGGGGAAACATTGCATAAGAAGTTCTGAAATGGAGACATGCATTCTGTGTTGACACAAGAGACAGCTTTTATGAATGCAAATTTACATTCCTGTTTTCAGCAGAAAATTGTGTATCTGGCTTGAGTTTTTCTCAAATCTTATTTCTCAAAAACCTGCCCTGGAAAATATAGTCTGGCATTTGGTCGGACTGTAGCACTGACCACATTTAGAACACCAACAGGTGATCACAAATAAATGAATGAATAAAAGCCACACAGCTCCACACTACCATGGGGATAAAAGTCAGCATTACTCCTACCCAGAGGGACTTAAAAAAACATAAAAGATCTGTGGGACAGTTCACCAGGTGCCACAAAGAAGTGCCCCTACATGCTGGTCCCTCACACATACTGTGAATCTCTGTCCAAGCTCAGCAACTCTTAAATGCTGACCTGAAAAAAGCTTAAAGGAGTGTGGGAGATAAAACATTATGGAATGTAATACTTCATCTCAGAAATGAAGAATGTACCAGCAAAATAAGGTACCTCTTCTGTCAGTTTAGGAGAAAACCCTCCTCACTGCGGAGGGAGTATTCTTTCTACCAGACTGTATCCTGTCCTTATTTAGATCAATTTAAAAATTATAGGCACAAAGGTGCAAAGAGCTCAGGACTGGGATTTGTGACAGCTTACAGGACCACATCTATTTTCCTTTCTGGGAAAGAAGGGAGGTCAGGGTACTGTGACTCTGAGCAGGAACAGCAAGGGATTAAAATCCTGGAATTTCTGTGGAGTTTTGGATAACAAAGGTGATTGCCACCTATCCTAGCTGCTAAGATGGCAGTGGGATTGCTGAAGCTTTTGTTTCAGAAACGTGGTTTCATTCGCTGTAATTAACTTATCTAAAATAACTGTTAATTTAATAAATATAATAAATTTAATAATTTAATTTAATAAATGTTGTGGCCAACTGTTGATGCATGGCTAGGTGCCAGCCCAGATACTACCCAACATCCAGAGCTGAGATTTTCAAAAGATCAGCTGAGCATTAGCCTTCCAAGTCTTTCCAGTCTCAAAGCAGCTACTCACTGCTGAGATTCAGGACAGATGGCAAATCTTCCATGCAACAAATCATCAAGTGAGAAGAAATCTTCATTTCTCTGATACAATACATCCTCCCATAGAAATAATTCTTCCTACAAGCCAAACCCACTGTACACCAAAACACCAGCAAACAGGTCATGAGCACTGTCAGACAAAATTAATAGCATTGATTATTAACAAGGGAGTGGGGAGAAGAAGTGAGTTTGGTAAAACTAGGATGCTGCAAAAATGTATTAAAGAAAAAAAAATAATAACTCCAAGAACAGAAAGTCAAAAAAAAGGAGGGAGGAAAAGGCTGAATATTCAAATGAGGACAATAAGAGGAAGGGGAAAAACAGGGAAAGACAACGTTAAAGGGTTGAGAAATCAACTGCAGGCCTGGCACAACATGCTTGATACTGGAAAAAAGAGTGAAGAACAAGAAAAAAAAAAAGAAAAAAGAAAAAAAGGCTGAAGCAGAGTCTGAAGGGATTTCTCATACAGCATAACTCCTCACCTAGGCTAGTTAGTGGCACTTGATCCCCTTCCCATTTATGCCCCTTTTGAAAGCGCTTATTAGTTAGCCATGGAAATGGTGTATTACAAGGATGTCACAGGAAACAGGAGAATTGCACTAAGTAATTTAGGGGCAAATATGAAATGCTTTGAAGCCACTTCTTTTTTTTTTTTGTCAGCTGTTAGCTTGTGAAAGCAAAACGAATAAATACATTTCAGCCCATTTTCCTTTGATGGGAAGGGAGAGGAGGAAGACTAAGTAAATAGTGAAAAGTCTGCTTAGTTGTTTATACTGGGGATAAGCTGCACTGACTCAGGAGGGTTACTGCAAGCGAAGGCTGTTGCAAACAAGCTGGTGATCACCTTGCTAGTGCTGTCAGTGGGCTGAGGTTTGCTGCATGTGTGAACTCTCCTGGGCTTGCATGGAAGGAGGGTGCAGTGAGGGAACCAGGCTGTGGGTAAAGCTGTGAGTGATGCTTCTCGAACTGCCGCATCTGCGGGTTTGTGGGTTTCTGAGGACCTGCTTTCCAGGGCCAAATCCCACACCTGTCAGAGCTAGGACAACCTAGCCAAGTGGGACACACATGAGCAGCTCTGCTGCCATGCACTCCCCAAAATGGGAGAAGCAGCGGATCCTCAGAAAGGCTGACAGCTGTGGGGCCTGGCAAAGCTCAGTCTCCCCCAAGCATTCCTGAATGTCTACAGTAGTGGCACCCACAGCCCAGAGGCCTGAGTAGGCCTCTTGAATTATTCTATGATTCCATGGTTCTAAAATCTGAACATATTAAATCCCTCTACATATAGCCCTTCAAACATACTCATTATGTAACTAATTTTACTTCACCCTAATTTATATGTAATTGATAATGTCTTAGATTTGCTGTATTTTAAAACTTTTCTTTTTACAGGTCTCTAGTGTTGGTTTTCATTTTTATTTTAATTTTTGAAGAATTCGGTTCCAAGAGATGGTTCCATTGGTACTGAAAGCAAGGTATGCAAGTTAGGTTTTTTTTTTTTTTTTTTAAGGATTTTAGTATAATTTCTCACATGTTAATATAGCCTTGTGTCTTCTAATACAATTTAGTATTTATGACTTAGAATTAATATTGTCTGGTGATAATAATAATAAACTGGGTTGAGAGATTGTCTAAATTTAGATTTGTTATGGTTTCTCCATAGATCAAAGCTAATGACATTTTATGTGGACATATTGTTAATAAGAACATGAACTAAAACTGTATGAATACCATCAATGCTTAGATCTTCTCACTTGCCAGTAGTTTTAGGAGACTCCATGCTAAATCTGACCTGAATTCCAAGAGTTAGCCTGTTAAAGAGATGCATTATTCACATTCCTGCTCACTAAATGTTAGTGGGATAAGTACAGTCTCTTCATGAATTGGTCCTGAAGATGTGTTTTTATTCTCTTTAAGGCATATCACAATAATACTACCCACTGCCAAAGTTCTTGGTTTGGTGAAGTTGTTGACTTTGTTATAAATAATACTGAACATATCTGCTGATTTCAGGATCTGTTTACCTCCTGTAAACCTTCGTTTTAGCTCCTAGATAACTTTTAGTTCACTGCTTATTTGCAGACCTAGAAATATATGTATACATGCATATCATTCACACCTGTGTATATACATCCTATTTACATACCCAGTTGTGTGTTTACACATAAAATTTTCAGTGGAAACCAGAGTTCAAAGCTGTAAATTTGCAGCAATATAAGTGCCTATAACAGTATATCCTTTTTTATAGACTAGTTAGTCACTTTGCTTAATGCTTTCAGTGTTTCTGAAATCAGGCAACTGTAGAAGAACTCAGCAAAAGCAAATATCAAAACTAGTCAAAATTACATTGCAGAAAAATGAATGCACACTATGCTAAAATTACTTCAGTAATTCCAGGATTTCCTTAGATCTGGAATATCCTATTACTATTACAATTTTAGTGAACTGATCTCCACTAACATTTTGATAAGGGCTGTTGTTATAGCTGTATGATCCCTTCCAAAGCATAAAGAAATTGGTTAAGAATTGAAAAGGGGAGGTGGAGGGGAAAAAAAAAACAACAAAAACAGGTTTTATTTCTCAGGCTCTAAAATCTGCAGGCTATAAGGAATGATTGGTCCATACCCATAAATTCAATCCCAAGATGCTCTGCCAATGCAGAAAGTTGACAAAAAAAAAAGAAAGAAAAAGGAAAAAGTTTCAGAAAAGAGCAATACACTGTACTCAAAAAACAAATCACATATTAGTAATATGGCTTTTCTGTGTCTGCATATGAAACAGGACAAAGGGGCATGTGGTCAAATGGGCAGTGCTTGTGAGCCCCTGTGAGCTATGTGACCAGAGCTTCTGTAAGGCTTACACACCAAAACATGTATAGGGTATATAAACAGCCACAGTGTAGTGAACACAGTGGGAACCATTAACCCTTAAAGATTTTACTGAGATGAAGGGAGCTGTTGCTAAAGAATGCCATGTGAAATGGCTGGATGTTTTCAGATGGGAGCATTAGGGCACAGGGTGGCTTACAAGGAGCAGTGTTCCCTGGCAGATGGGCTGTGTGCAGCCTCTGTCCCTGCTCTCCTCCCTCTTGTGTGGTTCCTTGCTCTTGTCAGTCGCTGCCATGAGGTGTCTGGGACCACTTGCCGGGAAGCAGGACCCCTTCTCAGCACTGCAAACTGACTTCAGCAGAGCTCTTATCTCTGGAAGAAAAGGAGCCAGTCCCTTTTCCTTGCCTTCATCAGAATAACCCATTGGTTGGCTGCATGACCCCAAGGGTGCAGGGGCTATTGCAGTTTCCACAAGAACACCTGCCAAAATTAGCACTCCCACGTCCTGGTACCTCCGTCCTCCATGTGCCCTAGGAGATCCTTCCCATGGGTCCAGCTCCATAACCATAGCAGTTCTCATTTACTTTGTCTTTGAATGCGGTGCAATTTAAATTCAATCCTAATTATCTGATCAAACGGATTTTTGTACACATCAAGAATGCCAATTTTTTCCTGCCAATCAGTAATATTTTAAGGGTTAAGTAAGCTGGAATCCACCCAAGTCTCTTCCTAAAGAGCCATTTTTACATGCCTACATGAACACTGCTAATGATATACATTAGTTACATAGAAAGCTTGGTTAAGTCTTTGATAAAATGAATGACATGCCCATGCATATATATTGCTGTATTTATGCTTACTTATACGTAAAACTCCTTGCCTGGATGTAATTTAATTTGGGGGGAAGTCATTCATAACATGCAGTTTCTATGTGAAATAATTCAACGAGAAATTTGTACTTAGAATGGGAATATATTCTGGCTGAAAGCCCTAATGGGAAAACATGCTGAAGAAACATGCATCACTTATTCAAACCTAGATATGAAATAGCTCTTGTTTATCTTTGTTATCCCTAGCTACATTGCCTAGACATGATTAAAAGAAAGCAGAATATCCCAGCAGTTCTTGTTTTATAAACAGGTCATCACTTTTGATCTTTTCCTACTTAAAACAATATTGCTACATACTTATTAGATACAATGTGTTTTTTATCCAGTATTTGTCCACGTACGCTAAAATGGAATGCAATTAACTATTTTTAACTAATTGTTTTTTATTTCAGATGTGATTTTTGGTGGAACAGAAATGGAAGGGATAAAGCTTGGAATGCAGGTTTTTCCAATTAAGTGACTTAGTACTGCAGCTCACTGGATATACTGGTGTCTAGTGCCTGCAGAATATGATGCCAGGAAGTGCTGCAGTATACAGGTTTTCTACAACTGCATGCTACATTCACGACAGCAGTACCACAGTCACTAGGCAGTCATGATTTTGGAGTGGCCGTCCCACAGAATTAGAAGCTTGGTAGCCTCAGGCATAGGAAGGGCTGTGCGAAGGCATTGCACCTGAACTGGGACCAGACCATTTGGATCAACTTCACGTAGTTGCAGAGCTCTGAGAAATACTGAACTTGCAGAATGGCAGAAAAATGGACTTAAGAAGATCTGTAGTTAATGCAGAAAGACTGAAAAAATGACAGTCATCACTCCTGAATATTGTTTTACTGAACTTTTGCCTATTCCTCCTTTAATTTCTCAGCCAAATACATCCTGAGAGTATGTGGCAGAACTATCTAAAAGAAATTTCTCACTGACCCTCTCAAGACTGCCCTCTTGCTCACTAAACATGGCAGATCTGAAATGATCACAAATTAAACTGGTGTCTCATGCTGAAATGCTTGCCTTCAGTAGTACAAGGACTAAATTCAATTAACTCTTGAGACTGCCTGTAATATGTGCAAGTTGTTCTATATCCACAGTACATATAGAAATATTAGCCAGTGAAGAAACAAGCCACCAAGACCTTTGAATGAGATCCTTGGCCCATCTGAGTTGTTCAAAAGGACAAATAGTTTATCTGCGATTATGCTCTAGAGAAGTGCCTTCAGCTTTTTATTAATCCAAGGCTCTGCTGTGTTTCTTAGTTCAAGGATTGTTCTGCATTACAGATTTTGTATAAGTGCTCTCATCCATAGCTACAGAAAAAGTAGCCTGAACCTTTGAGACTAATTATTACTTCTGTTTTCCTACACTGACTTTGCCTCTTTGTCTTCAACAAGTGAATGTGTGAACACTAAAACACAGCAAGTACATCTACGTAGAATAGGTATTTCTGTAACACTTCTGTGGGCCATCTTCTTATATTTTACAGAACGTTGGTGGACCATGAACCCTCAAGGCAAAACCACTGCAGCAAAAAGCCTTCTGGTGTTTGGTAGAAAGTACAACGGTAGAAAAGTGTTAAGAAAGTGCAACAACTGTGTCAAGGAAAGGATGTTAGAGGGTCTATCCTTTTGTTTGGAGTGGTGGGAAGTATCAGGAGAGCAACTGTGTAGCTGCAGTGCTGAAGATGACCATGTCAGTGAGGACCCTAACAGTCATCACTTCTTGGCCGTAACAGGATGTCCAGTTTTGCAAAGCTGGAAGCCAAGATACAGTCAATAAACAGGATGTCCAGTTTTGCAAAGCTGAAAGCCAAGGTACAGTCAATATATTTCCACTGTCAAAAAGGAAAGTCATTTCTATTGGGGAAGTTTTCTTTAAAGGGAGGTCCAGCTGATATCCTGTATTTCTTTTTGACCTGTTTTTAGTGCACATGATAACTACCTACACAAGGGCTAAGGAAATCACTGACAAGATAAAACACTGAGTTTTACACCCTCTTAGGGCTGGGGATTTTCAAAATGTTGAGCATCAGCTCAGTTCGGATCTTGCAAAAGGCCTTCTGCAAATAATTTTAGGACTCTTCAGGATCCTGTAACAGATTTTGGAAGCTAGCTTATTCTCAACAGTCTTACGTTAGTGACAGTTCACCAGCAGGCACACTTGACATGGAAACAACTTCTTTCTAAACAAAATGAAGAAGATCCTTCTTAAATCAATAATGACTAATGTCACTTTACAGTTGAAATACACATTTTTGTTTCCTCCTGGTCCCCATTTGCTCTGCAATTTGCAAAAGCTGCATCAACAGAGATAACTTAAATCAAATACCTGCAATACTTGGTGCAAAATATGAGAGCCTGTTTTTTAGCTCCATTTGCCTGAAGAGAACTTCCAATAAGAGCTCTCCTTAGATTTTTATTTTTATTACATCCTTGCATCTTTGCATTGGGTGCAACAGTAAGAATGCTTCCTTACTGATTTTTTTTCTGGTTAAATATAAATGTGTCCTCACTAGATCCTACCCAAAAATGTCATTTTAAGATCTGTAGCGACTTAAGAAATCAGAAGTTATAATGCAGATACACTGCAGACTTTAGTGCCAGAGTCCAACAGTAATTGCCTGAAGTTCTCAGACTATTACAAGATGCGTATTTGCATGCTCTTTTGCCAGTGCATTTCAAGGAAAGCTGTACTGGATTGGCCTACACAAATGCACTCCTGCTGCAAGGCAAGGACACCTATGCCTTTATCATGTAAGCAACTTCAGAAAATCTCAGGTTGGTGTCAGCTACCCAAAGATGCCTTTAAAATCCCCATCAGTTTTAGGAATCTGAAAAACTAAGGAGGAGGGAAAATACATCTCTCTCTCTCTTTCTCTCTCTTACACACACACACGCACTCTATTCTGGGTAGGGAAATAAGTCTACCATATAGTTCTTCCACAGTTTTCAGGGCAAATTCATCAGCAAATATCTTTATGCTATATCTTATATAGCATCTCTTTTTAAATGGTTCTTCTACAGTGAGAAAAATTTAACTGTACTTTTCATTGCAATACACAGAAAAGACCATTTAAATCTAACACTTGGTAAACTTAAACACTGCAATAGCATAAAAATTCTTAAATCCATAGTTACCAGAGATATTTTAAAAATAACTCAACACTATTAAAGCATTTAAAACTGAGGGATAAAATACAGACTTCAATGTTGGAAGGTCAGGTCTCCAGTCAGCGCCCTTGGGATTTACATGGGTAGCTTCCATGATGGGTAGTATGAATTATGAATGGACATTTTTCATCCATCAGTATAAGAGAAAACCTATGCATCTCGTCAGGCTCCAAAATGTCCAGCATCTGCTAACAGCTTTTAGTTCTATGTACTAATGGAAATTAAATTAAGCTAGCCTATAGTCTTTGAAATCTTTCCATGCTGGCATGCAATCTATCAAAAAAATATTTCTTAAAATAGTGATCTTAGATCATAGTACATTCTGATGCCAACAACAATTAATTATAAAAAGTACTCATGCATTAAAATGTAAGATCTAGGCAATTTTCTTATATGTTACCTTTGACTTCGTTATAGCCAATAAGACAATAAATGTTCAGTACTTTCTGTTTCCTCACTGACAATTAATAACGATTAATCCATTCCTCCATGGGAAAACTTCTAAGATGTGACTGCAGTGCTGATCCTACCAATGGTCTGATACAGACTCATCTGTGTGTGTGTGTGCTACACTTATTTAGCCAATTAATCCGGCTCTGAAATACTCAATCTCTTGCACCTGTTACCCACAAATAAATACGTCAGTTCCCATTGTTTATGCCATCTCTCCCCCTTTTCTTCTTTCTTCTGTGTTCTCTTTGCCCCGAAATTTGGACAATGAGAAGAAAGAACACTTTGATCCTGTTCAGAATGTGCTTCTTAGAAATGATGTAAGCATATCAATTACCTTTAACTTGTTGTTCTGAATATAAAACTCATATATAAATAGTTTATCTACCTATCCCTTTACTGAGTGAATATTGCTCCATATAAAGTTTCACAAGATGTTTTGTGGCAAATAAAATGACTTTCAATGCAAGTCATTTTTCACTTTATCTGCTTCATGTCAGTGGGATGTATACACCACACCATTCAGTGTTAATTTCATAGCGTTCCTTAGTTTTGCATTTCCCCATAACCTCAATGCCAAACAATCCAGGAGAGTACTGCAATTGCTTTTCGTTACCATGTTCATGCAACAAGCAGAGACAATCAATATTAGGCCTTAGGCAACAAATCTAGTTAAGGATTAAAAAAAAAAAAATTGGAGGAAAGATGCAGCAACAAGAAAGCAGCACCGACTGAGCATGCGTCTACTGCGGCACAGACAGAAAGGTAGTGGACGTACTGTAGAAGCTGGCCATTACGTAGTTTTGGCAGCGATCACCAGTAAATTCATTTGGGCACCTGAGAGGAAAAACAAACAAACAAACAAAAAAAATGGTAGAGAAAAAAACAGAGAAAAGAGAAGAGGTGAATATATGCTAAGAAAGAAGCTCCGTCAGTGTGAACTGATACGACTTGGTGAGTTCACTTTCAGAAACCGTATCTCGGTTTAGCGTGTTAAAATGGCTCAAGATGTTGAGAGCAACTCATTTGCTCTGTGGAAATGAAACAGAAAT